>JAXCGZ010020925.1:12500-87500 GCA_037179515.1 Halocaridina rubra | reverse complement strand
TTAAGCAAGATCCAGTACCCCCAATAAATTTTCTTCTATATGCGACAAACTATTAAAATGACAACATACATACATACATACATACATAAGCTAAAAGATTATGAGGAAAGTCATATAAGTATTATTGAAGTCATAAACTCAGTTGTTAATATTACACCGGAGAGAAAATGGATATTCATTATGGGAGATTTTAATCAAAGAGGGATAGATTGCATAACTCTTGACCCACACAGTGGGGAGGACTCATTCGGGGCAAGATGTGCACAAGGGAATTTCCTACACCAAGCTTTACTGGAACCAACGAGGGCCAGGGGTGGGAATGAGCCATCACTGCTTGATCTAGTATCACAAATAATGCGTTGGATATTGAAAAGATTGAGTATGAACCACCAATTGAAAAGAGTGATCACTGTGTGTTGTTGGAGTATATAATCGAATATGCATGCAGATGATGCAAAGATTGTGAAGAAAGTAAGAGAAGAGCACAATGGTAGATAGCTTCAGATAAACCAAAATAGTCTGCATGAGTGATCAGAAAAGTGGCTAATAAGGGATCCATCTTACACTGCCAATTCCTGAAATCTTCCAAATCCCTGCTCCTCCCCCTAGATGGAATTTCAAGAAGGCCGACTGGGGCCGATTCCAGGAGCACCTCAACAATTGGTTTTCAGCCTACATTGACCAAGCAGAGGCCGAGCTAGTCAATGCCCTGCAAGCTGCAGCAAACTCTTCCATCCTCTTCTGCAAACCACAACACACCACCCATCGGGACAGATGGTACTACTGTGACAGAGTTAAAGAACTCAATCACTGGCTCAATGTCATCTGGAAAATGCACAGAAAACGTCGCACTGAAGACTCCTACCGTACTCTCCAGGCAGTCAAAGAACATGTCCATGAAGAGACTCTCACCATTAAGAGGAAAAAATGGCTAGAGTGGTGTTCCACCCTAGATGCTCACACCTCTGTGGGCCAGATGTGGAGGAGCATTAACTCCTTTGCTAAAGGAAAGCATCCTAAAACCATCCCCCACAGGGATCCTAGCTAGGCAGCAGAAAAACTCTCCGTCAAAATCACGGAAAGAGCAAGCTCAACCAGCTCCCCATCGCCACCAGAATAACTCTTCAGGACCTCACCACAGCAAAATGGGTAGAAATAGAAGAGGCCATCAACACTGAAGACCAAACAGATGCCCCTTTCTCTCTGACTGAGCTACAAAGAGTAAGCAAAAGCTCTAAGAGCACAGCCCCACGTTCTGATAGAATCACATATGCGATGATTCAAAATATGGGGCCCCAAGGGGAGCTTGCTCTGCTCTCTCTGATCAATTCAACATACACACGAAGAATCAGACCAGCCTCATGAAACAGAGCAGACATTCAGCCCATCCCAAAACCACAGGATCCTGACAACCCTCGCCTCATCTCCCACCTAAGCTGCCTGAGCAAGACGGCAGAAAAGATGGTACTCAACATCGTCCGCTGGAAATGCCCACCATTCCCAGAAAACATGTATGCCTACCAGCCAGGCTTAGGCACCTCAGAATGCATAGCCTTCATGCTATCATATATCAACAATTGCTGTGGGTACATGGTTTCCCTAGACCTAGAGAAGGCCTTTGAACTAGCCAGTGTGCCAGCGATATTCTCAGCTCTCATTGCAAAGCAGATCATAGGAAACCTTCTCTCATGGATCAAGCAGAGTCTACAAAACCGTAGTGCACGAGTCACAGTAGAAGGGCACTGCTCCACCTACAAAAACCACGAAAATGGGACCCCCCAAGGTGGAATCCTTAGCCCCTTCCTTTTTAATTGTCCCCCCAAGGTGGAATCCTTAGCCCCTTCCTCTTTAATTGTCTCATGGAAAAACTCATGGACATTGCACTACCACATGGAGCCAAACTCTTAGATTATACGGATAACTTTGCCCTCGTCACAATAGGCAACAGAAGCTCCAACAAGAAATAGCGATGCCTCACCAAGATTCACCAGGCCTCCATCACCCTAGGAGTTAAAATCAATGCCCGCAAAACCAAGGCCCTTTCCATCCACCAGTGGAGACCAGACACTAATCTGGTCATAGGTAACGAGCCTGTGGACTGGGTTACCAAGCAACAATACCTGGGTGTAATCATCGACAGCAAACTATCCTAAGGACCCGAAATTCAACACTTGTGCGACAAATGCAGCTAGCGACAAGCGGTCCTTCGTCGGATGTCGGGCCTCTATGATGGTGCATCCTCTAATATCCTCAAAACCTTCTATGTACAAGCCATATGCAGCCTCATAGACTATGCTTGTCCCACTCTCTGGCTACTAAAAGATCAACAATGGGACAAGATAGAAGTCATACAAAACGACGCCATGTGTACCATGCTAGGAACCCCAAGTGGACCAAGAGAGAAAACATCCAGATGGAATCCGGACTCAAGCCACTCAAACTCAAATCTCAGTAAAGACTGACCCTCTTTGTAGCCAAAATTACCACTGCCCAACATACCTGCCTCGCTGGCACAAATCTCCAGCTAGCCCTCAATCGCCACCCCGACCACCATTCTAGAACCTGGGCAGCCAAGGTCTGCGCTGGCCTGCAAGCACTGCCAGTCAGGGAGGACATCCTAGCCAAGATACGGGACACTCCGCTTCCTGAATACCGATGCCCATCCCCACGGAATGACCAACTACTCGATATAAAGATCGAGCTCCCTGACAACCCCAAAAGCTTGGTAAACCCGCTTGCCCTTAAAAACATATACAAGGACAAAATTCAGAGCTGGAGCAGGACGAACTCTCAAGTCTTCTACACTGACAGTTCAGTAAATCAAGAAACTGGAGACTCAGCCGCCGCCTTCACCACTGGAATCCACGTCCAATCCTGGAGACTGTCAAACTCCTGCTCGTCGCTCCAGACTGAGCTTGTTGCCACAGCCAACGCCCTCAACTTCTTCACCCAGCAAGGAGTTGACCAAGGCGCCTTTAAGGCCATCAAGAAGCCACTCCTCAGAGACAATGTACGCATCATCACCACCATTCTCAGCCACTACCACAGGACAATCAGCCTTGGAAAAGCCATAACTCTTGCCTGGATTCCAGCCATGTCGGCATCAAGGGAAATGAGGAAGCCGATCAAGCTGCCAAACAAGCCACTCTTAGAGCAGAAATCCAAATATCTCTGCCTCCTGGGATTCAACAGATAAAAACCAAAGCCAACAAGTCACTCCTTAACGTCTTAATAACTAGACACAACCTGTGCACGGGCATTGGCTCCCCCTCCACCTGGTGGTACAAAGCCACCACCGAGCTTCAATGAATCACCCTGCCTAAAAACCTTCGACGAAGTACGACAGTCAATGTGTACCATCTGAGACTCGGGTACAAGTGCACCTAGTGAATAGTGGATGATATCATCAGGGAATGCACCTTCTGCCAGGTAGCCTCACTACATCCACTGCTCCACTACATATTCGAATGTGATTTCTTTTCAGATTTTCAACGGAAAACTGGTGCCCCCGCAACATCCAGCGAAGATCCAAATGCCCTTAATGTTGCTAGCTCCATAATCAGACTAGCAACAAACAACTACATGAACAGTCTACTGAATTTCATCAGTCAATATCCTCAACCAAGATAACTATGTAATAACTCTCTTTCACCACTAAAATAGGAGTTCATGAGGTTGAGAACCATTTTCTCAACCTATCCAGAACCATTAAAAAGAATATTTGTTTGATGTAAACTAATAATCCTCAGCTGAACACATGTTTTCTACTATATTTACAATTTTGTACTACCTCACCTGCGGGCCAAAATAGGAAAGTCCAGTCGCCCTCAAGAGCAAATACCCCCATCAATCAGCGAATTTTACCCCACCTTCGCACCAAAATAGGAAAGCTCGGGTCACCCTCAAGAGTGAATACCACCATCAATCAGCAAATTTTACACCGCCTGCATGCCAAAATAGGAAAGTCTGGTCGGCCTCAAGAGCGAATACCACCATCAATCAGCGAGTCCCCACCTGAGGGCCAAAAAGGGAAGGTCCGCTCACCCTCAAGGGAGAATAAAAAAAAAAACAAGTAGCTAATAAAATTCAATACTTCTATATGTAAGGTGATGAGAATGGGTACGAGTGCAAGAAGGCACAAGCTTGAATACTCAATAGCAGGAGCAGAATTTCAAGAAACAGAGAATGAGAGATCTAGGAGTAAACATACTGGCAGATTTGTCTCCATAAATGCATATAAATTGCATAGTAAGGGCAGCATATGCTTTCTTAGCAAATGTAAGAGTAACCTTCAGACATCAGGACAAGGAAATGTTCAGATATACTTATGTTACCTATGTGAAGCATAAGTTTAAATATGCTGCCCCCTTTGGGAATCCACACTTGAGAAAGCACGTAGTTAAGCTGGAAAAAGTTCAAAGACATGCCACGAAGCCGGTGCCATAACTACGCAATCTCAGTTATGAGGAGATGCAGAGGGAATCAGACTTACCGTCACTCAAAGCTAGAAGAATGAGGGGGGATATGGTGACGGTTTTCAAATTCCTTCATGGTTATGACAGAGTGGATAGGAATGGATATTTTGATATGGCTGGCACTAGAACTAGAGGTCATAGTTTGAAGTGTCGTAAGAAGACTTCTTTGCTGGATGTAAGAGAGTACTCTTTTAATGTAAGAGTAGTGCTGATGTGCCTAGTGGCGGTAGAAACATGCATGTATCTGTTTTCCTTCCAAACCTTTTTTTTTCAAAATATTAAGCTCTAAGGCGGGGAAGGAGACTGGGTATAAAATGTTCTATGATCGTTTTACAACCAAGCAAGCATGGATTTTGCTGTCACTGTTTCAGCATTTGTTCGTATTAACTACTACTTTAGTCTAGTTCAGAAGAGTGGTCTTTTACTAGTCATATTTTTAATATATTTCTTTATAAAAAGAAAACTTGCGAAATGAAGTTTAACTGATCAGTTTAGCAGAGAGAAATGCAATAGAAAAATCGAAAGTGAACTACTGAAACTCGTATATATGTTTACCCGGAATCAAAGAAACTATACAGTTTTAGATGAATACAAACGATTCTACTCTTATCTAGATATATGTTAAATGTGAGAATAACGTTGTGCTCAACCTCTAAAATCACCCATGAGAAATAATAATATATACACGGCTTAAATGTAGAACAAGTGCCTAAACTTTATTAAGTAATTCTGAGGGTCTAGCTAGTTGTATGTATTAGAGTGTTTCATATATGTGTTAGAAAACAGGTGTGCACATGATATCAAAACGACATACAGTCATAAATGCAAAAAGAAGATAATGCAATTCATAGTTGCTACATAGACCTATATAAACCTGTAAAGCCATTATATATATTTTTTATAAGTGTGACACCGGGGACAAGCAGAAACTGCCCTCATCAATAAAGGCCCCGGCACGAGAAAATTCCAGGACGAAGGAAAAGAAAAAGGTTAAGGACAAGGCAGAGATGAGGTAATGTTACAGAAAGGAAAACAACAGACAGAAAAAAACAGTCAAAGCACAGAGGACCCAGATATATGGAGGACTAGGCTCTGAGATGACGATAGATCTGCTTTTTGAAGGACGAAAGGTCATAAGAATTAGGAAAGACAGAAGGAGGAAGAGAGTTCCAGAGTCTGGAGGTAGATGGGAAGAAGCAGCCGCTGCACTGACCAATCCGCGAGCTACAAATCTCCACATAGTACCTGTGAGATGAGGCCGCTTGGCGAGTGTTATGTGGCCTCGGCAGTGGAGGAGGGATGCAACTCGCCAACTCATCAGAGCAGCGCTGGAAGTAGTAGCGATAGAAAAGAGAAAGGGAAGATACCTTACGGCGAAGAGAGAGAGAATCCAGGTTAGAAGTAAGAGAAGGATCATTAATGAGTCTGACTGCCTGAGATTCAACCCTATCAAGAAGATAATTAAAGGAAGAAGCACCCCAGATGTGTGAGCAGTATTCTAAGCAGGGATGGATAAGACCTTTGTAAATTTTAAGTAACTGCAAAGAGGAAAAGTAATGACGAAAACGAAACAAAACCCCCAATTTTTTGGATGAAGATTTAGAAATTTGGATTATATGATTCCTCCAAGACAAGTTAGAGGCTATATGGATTCCTAATATATTGATAGAGTTAAGAGGGTAAATTTCATTAGTTTCGAAGACAATAGGGTTATCAGGAGGAGAAGAAGATAAAAAGATAGCCAGAAACTGTGTCTTGGAGGCATTGAATTTAACTAAATTTTGAGTGCCCCACTCAGATAATCTCTGCAAATCGGAGTTAAGAGTAGAAGAAAGAGTGATACGAGATTGATTACGATTAACAGATGAAGTTTTTTTTTTTTTTTTTTTTTAAGAGTGTGACACCGGGACAGGCAGAAACTGCCCTCATCAACAAAGGCCCAGGCACGAGAAAATACCAAGACGAAGGAAAAGAAAAAGGTTAAGGGCAAGGCAGAGATAAGGTAATGTCACACAAAGGAAAACGACAGACAGAAAAAAACAGTCAAAGTAAAGAGGACCCAGAGATATGGAGGACTAGGCTCTGAGATACGATAGATCTGCTTTTTGAAGGATGAAAGGTCATAAGAATTAGGAAAGACAGAAGGGGGAAGAGAGTTCCAGAGTCTGGAGGTAGATGGGAAGAAGCAGTCGCTGCACCGACCAATCCGCGAGCTACAAATCTCCACATAGTACCTGTGAGATGAGGCCGCTTGGCGAGTGTTATGCGGCCTCGGCAGTGGAGGAGGGATGCAACTCGCCAACTCATCAGAGCAGTGATGGAAGGAGTAGTGATAGAAAAGCGAAAGGGAAGATACCTTACAGCGAAGAGAGAGAGAATTCAGGTTAGAAGTAAGAGAAGGATCATTAATGAGTCTGACTGCCTTAGATTCAACCCTATCAAGAAGATAAGTAAAGGAAGAAGCACCCCAGAAGTGTGAGCAGTATTCTAAGCAGGGGCAGATAAGACCTTTGTAAATTTTAAGTAACTGCCATGAGGAAAAGTAATAATGAAAACGAAACAAAACCCCCAATTTTTTGGATGAAGATTTAGAAATTTGGATTATGTGATTCCTCCAAGACAAGTTAGAGGCTATATGGATTCCTAATATATTGATAGAGTTAAGAGGGTAAATTTCATTAGTTTCGAAGACAATAGGGTTATCAGGAGGAGAAGAAGATAAAGCGATGGCCAGAAACTGTGTCTTGGAGGCATTGAATTTAACTAAATTTTGAATGCCCCATTCAGATACTCTCTGCAAATCGTAGTTAAGAGTAGAAGAAAGAGTGATACGAGATTGATTACGAGACAACAGATGAAGGTTGTGAAGAAAAGGCAGAGGAAAAGTGAAGGGTAGAATCATCGGCAAAGGCATGAAGAAGAGAGGAAGATGGGGATTGTAGAAGATCATTGATGAAGAGAAGGAAGAGAGTAGGTGAAAGAACAGAACCCTGTGGAACACCACTGGAAACAGAGAAAGGGCTAGATGTAGCACCATCAACAACTACAGATATAGAACGATCAGTAAGAAAACTGGAAATCAGAGAATAGAAAGAAGGGGTAAAGCCATAGGCAGGGAATTTGGCCAACAGAGCCTTGTGCCAGACTCTGTCAAAAGCCTTAGAGATATCAAGGGCGACGACAAAGGATTCCCCATAGTTCCTCAGAGAAGATGACCATACATGAGTAAGATAGGATAGGAGATCACCAGTGGATCTTGCCTTGCGGAAGCCGTACTGGTGATCGGAGATAAGTGAGTTAGATTCAAGGCGTTTCAAGAAGTGTGCATTGAGCAAAGTTTCGAAAACTTTAGCAATAGAGGAGGTTAGAGCAATAGGTCAGTAGTTAGAAGGAATAAAGCGGTCACCCTTCTTAGGAACAGGTTGAACTAGAACATGCTTCCAAGATGAAGGATAGATACTGGTTGACAGAATGAATCGAAAAAGACAGCAAAGCACGGGAGCCAGTTCATCTGCAAACTCCTTAAGGAACCTTGCAGGGATATCATCGGGACCAGATGCCTTGTTTGTCTTTAGTGAGCGAAGAACCTTATGAACTTTGCGTGAAGAAAGGATAAGGGAGGGCATAGGGTTAGAGAGGGGAAAAGACTGAGGAACAGGTGCACTGGAATCGTTGATAGAAAAGTTGGCAGAAAAATGAGAGCCAATAAGAGTGGCTTTGTCAGTGGGAGAGCAAGCTATAGAACCATCAGAACTAATGAGAGGGGGAAAGCTTGAGTTACAGAAGTTTTTGGAGAGGTTTATGGCTAAGGACCAGAAGCATTTGTCAGTGGGAGAGGAGTTAAGGTCATCAACTCTCCTTCTTATAAAGGAAACCTTAGACCTTCAAATCTGAGCTGTACAGTGATTCCTAGCTATAATAAAAGCAGAGCGAGTTAAATCGGAAGGAGAGGCTAGGTAAGATCAGTGAGCCTGATTCCTAGCCTGGATAGCCATGGAGCAGGCACGGTCAAACCAAGGTTTAGGGGGAGAGAAAGTTTTTGTAGAAGAGGGGATGTATGCCTCCATTCCCGCGGTCATGATCTCGGCAACTTTTACAGCTACCCAATCAGGGTTCCGGGACCAAAAGCAGTAGTCATCCCATGGAAAGTCAAAGAGAAAGTTACGCAAATTTTCATATTGGGTTCGCTCGAAGTGCCAAAGGCAGCATTGAGTAGGAGGGATTGGTGGTGGGGGAGCGAAAATGGAAGAGACAGAGATCATGGAGTGGTCAGATTTACCAAGAGGGGAAAGCACAGAATAAGAGTAGTTTGAAGGGTTAGAAGTAAAAAATAGGTCAAGAGTGTTTGCAGCATGTTCGTGACGATCAGGAACGCGAATAGGATGTTTGATAATTTGCTCCAGATCATGAGTAATAGAGAAAGCAAGAGCCTCGCTTCCTCCCACATCAATGTGAGAAGAATGAAGCCACTCACTGTGGTGTACATTGAAGTCTCCAATGTAGAGAACTTCAGCATGTGGGTGAGAAGATAGCAAGGACTCATGGCACGAGGAGAGATATTCAAAGAAAGACACAAACTCGGTGGAGTTTGGAGAACAGTAGCAGAAGCAAAGGATGATAGTGGTAGTGGAGAGATAGACTTTTAGCCAGAGAACATCAAAGTCAGGAGATTCAAGGTCCATGAGCCTCACAGTAGGAGTGTTAATGTTGCAGTAAGCACAGACCCCACCTTTGGAACGAAAACGAGTATACAAATTATAGTGGGAGATTTGGAAAGGGTCAGTGGAAGCATGTATAGACAACTGGGTTTCAGATAGGAGGAGGAGGTTAGGGAGGAAAGTGCCCAAGTACTGCTCCACAGACGAAAGATTAGAGTTCAGCCCACGAATGTTTGAATAGTGAAGAGTGAAAGAAGCAGATCTATTAGGAGGTGCAAGATTAAGAGCAGAACCAGTACTACCACCAGGCGTGTCTGCCCTCAAGCCAATGGTGGAGTCAACAGGATCCCCGGAGATTCTTCGCACCCCACTATGCCGGGTACTGGGGGCCATTAGTTGTGAACCATCCATAAATAATGACAAAATGTGAGGAAAAGGCAAGTAAAAGAGACAGATGTGCAGAATATTGTGACTTGTCAAATGTAATGGAATAGCAAGAGATGTGTAATGAATATGCCAGAATATTCAGTGTAGATGTAGGCATGAAGAAAGAACCGTCCTGAAGGAAGACTCAACCTGGAACTGTCTGGACCAGTCCTATTTGCATCCTAATACCTTCAGTCGTAGTCTTTCAACGGGCGGCTGGTGCCAAAAGGCAGAGGAAAAATGAAGGGTAGAATCATCAGCAAAGGCATGAAGAAGAGAGGAAGATGGTGATTGTAGAAGATCATTGATGAAGAGAAGGAACAGAGTAGGTAAAAGAACAGAGCCCTGTGGAACACCACTGATAACAAAGAAAGGGCTATATGTCTCGCCATCAACAACTACAGATATAGAACGGTCAGTAAGAAACCTGGAAATCAGAGAACAGAAAGAAGGGGTAAAGCCATAAGCAGGGAGTTTGGCCAACAGAACCTTGTGCCAGACTCTGTCAAAAGCCTTAGAGATATCAAGGGTGACGACAAAGGATTCCCCATAGTTCCTCAGAGAAGATGACCATACATGAGTAAGATAGGACAGGAGATCACCAATGAATCTTGCTTTGCGGAAGCCGTACTGGTGATCGGAGATAAGTGAGTTAGATTCAAGACGTTTCAAGAAGTGAGCATTGAGCAAAGTTTCGAAAACTTTAGCAATAGAGGAGGTTAGAGCAATAGGTCAGTAGTTAGAAGGAATAGAGCGGTCACCCTTCTTAGGAACAGGTTGAACTAGAGCATGCTTCCAAGATGAAGGATAGATACTGGTTGACAGAATGAGGTGAAAAAGACGGCAAATCACGGGAGCCAGTTCATCTGCAAACTCCTTAAGGAACCTTGAAGGGAAACCATAGGGACCAGATGCCTTGTTCGTCTTTAGCGAAAGAACCTTATGAACTTTGCGTGAAGAAAGGATAAGGAAGGGCATAGGGTTAGAGAGGGAAAAGACTGAGGAACAGGTGCGCTGGAATCGTTGATAGAAGAGTTGGCAGAAAAATGAGAGCCAAAGAGAGTGGCTTTGTCAGTGGGAGAGCAAGCTATAAAACCATCAAAACGAGTGAGAGGGGGAAGGCTTGAGTTACAGAAGTTTTTGGAGAGGTTTTTGGCTAAGAACCAGAAGCATTTGTCAGTGGGAGAGGAGTTAAGGTCACCAACTGTCCTTCTTATAAAGGAAGCCTTAGACCTTCGAATCTGATCAGTACAACGATTCCTAGCTATAATAAAAGAAAAGCAATTTAAATTGGAAGGAGAGGCTAGGTAAGATCGGTGAGCCTGATTCCTAGCCTGGATAGCCATGGAGCAGGCACGGTCAAACCAAGGTTTATGGGGAGAGAAAGTTTTTGTAGAAGAGGGGATGTACGCCTCCATACCCGCGGTCACAATCTCGGCAACTTT
This sequence comes from Halocaridina rubra, assembly GCA_037179515.1. Classification (NCBI taxonomy): domain Eukaryota; kingdom Metazoa; phylum Arthropoda; class Malacostraca; order Decapoda; family Atyidae; genus Halocaridina; species Halocaridina rubra. The sequence goes on along the minus strand of JAXCGZ010020925.1, from coordinate 76,496 downwards.
TAGAGCTACCTGATCAGGGTTCCGGGACCGAAAGCAGTAGTCATCTCATGGGAAGTCAAAGAGAAAGTTATGCAATTTTCATGTTGGGTACACTCGAAGTGCCAAAGCCGGCGCTGAGTAGGAGGGACTGGTGGTGGGGGATCGAATATGGAAGAGACTGAGATCATAGAATGGTCAGATTTACCAAGAGGGGAAAGCACAAAATAAGAGTAGTTTGAAGGGTTAGAAGTAAAATATAGGTCAAGAGTGTTTGCAGCATGTTCGTGACGATCAGGAACGCGAGTAGGTCAAGAATGATTGCAGCATGTTCGTGACGATCAGGAACGCGAGTAGGATGTTTGATAATTTGCTCCAGATCGTGAGTAATAGAGAAAGCAAGAGCCTCGCTTCCTCCCACATCAGTGTGAGAAGAATGAAGCCACTCTCTGTGGTGTACACTGAAGTCTCCAATGTAGAGAACTTCGGCATGTGGGTGAGAAGATAGCAAGGACTCATGGTACGAGGACAAAGAAAGACACAAACTCGGTGGAGTTTGGAGAACAGTAGCAGAAGCAAAGGATGATAGTGGTAGTGGAGAGATAGACTTTTAGCCAGAGAACATCAAAGTCAGGAGATTCAAGGTCCATGAGCTTCGCAGTAGAAGTGTTAGTGTTTTAGTATGCACAGACCCCACCTTTGGAATGAAAATGAGTATACAGATTATAGTGAGAGATTTGAAATGGGTCCATGGAAGCATGTTTAGACAGCTGGGTTTCAGATAGGAGGAGGAGATTAGGGAGGAAAGTGCCCAAGTGCTGCTCCACAGACGAAAGATTAGAGTTCAGCCCACGAATATTAGAATAGTGAAAAGTGAAAGAAGCAGATCTATTGGGAGGTGCAAGGTTAAGGGCAGAACCATTACTACCACCAGGTTTGTCTGCCCTCAAGCCAATAGTGGAGTCAACACATTCCCCGGAGATTCTTTGCAACCCTCTATGCCGGGTACTGGGGGCCATTAGCTGTGGACCTTCCATAAATAATAACAAATGTGAGGAAAAAGAAAGTAATAGAGACTGATGTGGGGAATGTTGTGACTTGTCAAATGTAATGGAATAGCAAGAGATGTGTAATGAATACGCCAGAATATTCAGTGTAGATGTAGGCATGAGGAAAGAACTGTCCTGAAGGAAGACTCAACCTGGAACTGTCTGGACCAGTCGTAGTTGCATCCTAATACCTTCAGTCGTAGTCTTTCAACGGGCGGCTGGTGCCATGGCCAACCTACTAATCATATACTATATTCTAGTAATAATTACACTTAAAGTTATAAACAATCCTTACGGATTTAATATATACGTCTATAGATATCTATAGCTTTTGGAAAATGCTTTATTGGGATATGAATTAAATTTTAATAGAAGAACAATTGACTGTTTTTCTTGTTTAATAGTATAAGCACGTACTAACCCAAGTACAAGTTTTATTTGCAACTCATAAATGTTCCAGATTATTATTATTATTATTATTATTATTATTATTATTATTATTATTATTATTATTATTATTATTATTATTATTATTATTATTATAAAACTCTACTAAACTTAGGGGATAAGAAAAAATCGCCTTTTATAGCTTATATTCCAATAATCTTCTACACACACACACACACACACACACGAAAAAAAAAGCAAAACAAAACGAGAACAATGGTAGAGAACTTCAGGAGGATCTAAATAATCTGCATGAGTGGTCAGAAAAGTGGCTAATGAAATTCAATACTTCAAAATGTAAGGTAATGAGAATGGGTACAAGTGCAAGAAGGCCCAAGCTTGACTACTCGGTGGCTGGAGTACAACTTCAAGAGACAGAAAATGAGAGAGATCTAGGAGTAAACATACTGGCAGATTTGTCTCCAGAAATACATATAAATGGCATAGTAAGGGCAGCATATGCATTCTTATCAAATGTAAGGGTAGCCTTCAGGCACATGGACAAGGAAATGTTCAGAAATATTTATGTAACCTATGTGAGGCCAAAACTCGAATATGCAGCCCCCTTTTGGGATCCGCACTTGAAAAAAGCACATAGCTAAGCTTGAAAAAGTTCAAAGACATGCCACGAAACTGGTGCCAGAAATACGCAATCTCAGTTATGATGAGAGGCTGAGGGAATTAGACTTACCATCACTCGAAGCTAGAAGAGTGAGGGGGGATATGGTGACAGTCTTTAAATTCCTTCATGGTTATGATAGAGTGGATAGGGATCGATATTTTGATATGGCTGGCTCTAGAACTAGAGGTCACAGTTTGAAGCTTCGTAAGAAAACTTCTTCGCAGGATGTAAGGAAATACTTTTTCAGTGTAAGAGTAGTTGATAATTGGAATTGGCTAAGCGAGGAGGTAGTTAATGCTATCTCAATCCATAGTTTTAAGGACAGGTATGATACGTATCACTAAGTCTAAAATGGAACCGATCAGGAGACGGGAAGATACGAGCTTTGGGCTCTTTCCCGTAAACACAATTAGGTAATCACAATTAGGTAATCACACACACACACATATATATATATATATATATATATATATATATATATATATATATATATATATATATATATATATATCCACCTTGTTCCTTTTATGCGCGATTTTTTTATATGCGAAATTGCAATAACGCCCCCCAAAAATAACAGTAACAAATTCGGAATTCGCGAATAACACCCCCCCAATTTTATTTTTTTATTTTTTATTTTATTTATTTATTTTTTTTTTTTTTGACAACAGGATGGACCAAAAAATGATAAAATAAAAAAGCCTTTATCAGGCTGTAAAGAGAAACAGATGGAGAGTGTAATGACCTGTCAGATGTGAAGGGATTATAAAAGATGTGTAATGAATATCCAGCTCTCTGCTGGGTTTTAATATACCTCTGCATTACTCTCATGATGTCTATTCCAAAAATTCTCCTTAGATCTTATTATTATTATTATTATTATTATTATTATTATTATTATTATTATTATTATTATTATTATTATTATTATTATTATTATTATTATTATTATTATTATTATTATTGTTATTACGAATTTGTAATTAAACCATTATTTTTACAATAAATAATGTAGTTATGGTTGAATGAACAAGAGTTAATTAAAGACCTCTCTCTCTCTCTCTCTCTCTCTCTCTCTCTCTCTCTCTCTCTCTCTCTCTCTCTCTCTCGTTTCATTTCACTTACATTATATAGAATATATTTATATTAAAAGGAGAATAGTCTTACAAACAACGCATACATCAGTTACTTTACAAGCTGATGAGTTGTTTGGGGCAGCAAATGATAAATATAATAATGCACTTTTAATAAAAGCGTTAATGAGTTAAAAGACCGTTAAATTAATTTCCTTTCCACGAATCCTTTGTAATGTCTCTCTTAAACAGGAATTAGGTAGAAATTTTTCATCTTATTATGTAAATACAACTATTGCTTTAGTCTTAATCACGTTCATTACAGTGCTCATTTTAAAGGTAATAAACCTAAGTTTTAATTTGTTTTTTTGTAAAGAAATATGAGAGAAAGAGAGAGAGAGTAATTGAATACATTTTATTAACAAATTTGTCATTCAGAAACCAGATACAAATTTGAAAATGGAAGGAGGATGCAAAACACGTGTTCTGAAAATATTAAGAGCATAAGAATAGGGGACACTGCAACATGCTTACTGGCACACACGAGGCAGTTCCATTTTTTAATGATATTTTCAGCATGTCTAACCTATTCTATTCTACTCTACTTATTTATTCTATTTTTCTTTTTATGATTTTTCTAATAAACACTAATCTATCCATACCCACCCTACCTCTGTCATATGTCTATCTAATCTACATTTGAAGGTGTCTAAGGTATTGGCATTTATTATCCTACTAGGAATACTCTACAGTATTACCAAGCCAGTTTTCACCAATTTCCCTTCTGAACCTAAATTTATCAAGATTAAATCCATTACCCATTAGTTCTGGTTTGATCATGAATTTTTAAAACTTTATTAATATCACCCTTGTTAATTCCTTTAAACCATTTATACACCTCAATCATATCCCCCTAGCTCTGTGCCTCTCTAGAGAATGTAGATTAAGTTTTTTTAATCTGTCATATGGTAGATTTAGGCATTGCATAATTAATTTTTTTTTTTGCTTTTTAGTCTTGCTTTGGTTATTTATAATTCTTATTTTATCTTTATATACATTTGCAGATAGAGGTTCGTTCTCCTGCATCCTCCTCCTCTTCTACCACATAAGTTACTTGCTCACTGCCACCATGCATGTCCCAGTGTACTGTATAACTGTTGCCCACTGCATAATAGAGTAAAGTATAGTAATGTATGTTAATTTCTAGCTGTAAAGTGAATATGAATATCTTTTGTATACTCTTAAAAATAGATACAGGGCTTTCTGCTTTGCTATGTAGTAATAAAATATTTTTTTTACTTATCTTATGTCTTTGGCATGGTGTGTCTATGTAAGGTTTGGAACGTATCTATGCCCTTTATCATTGTTTCCTATGGAAAATAACTCGCTTTTTCACGCGATTTTCCATTTACACGACACTTCTGAGAACCTATCTAGGCGTTATTTTGAGAACAAGGTTCGAGTCCCGGTCGGGGTAAAAAATGATTCATATATATATATATATATATATATATATATATATATATATATATATATATATATATATATATATATATATATATATATATATATATATATATATATATATATATATATATATATGCGTATACATACATATATATGTATATATATATATATATATATATATATATATATATATATATATATATATATATATATATATATATATATATATATATATATATATATATATATATATATATATATATATATATATATATATATATATATATGTCGTCATCATCAAAGAAGACTGCATAATTTTCATAATTCTCTAGTAACCATGCTTCAAATATCTCCATTGGTCATTAATGATCCATTAATGATTCTACTCTCACTTCTAATCTGCATTCTCTCTCTTTCTGTCACAAGGTATCATCCCTTTCTCTTTTCTGTTGGTACTACATCCATCACTGCTCTGATGAGTTGGCAAGTTGCATACCTCCCCCCTGCCAAGGCTGCGTAACATTCACCAAGTGGCCTTGTCTCACAGGTACCGTGTGGAGATATGTAGCTCGAGGATTGGTCAGTGGAGCAACTGCTTCTTCCCATCTACCTCCAGACTCTGGCACTCTCTTCCTCCTCCTGTCTCTCCAGATTCTTATGACCTCTCTTCCTTCAAAAAGCAGATTTATTGTCATCTCAGGGCCTAATCCTCCATATCTCTAGGTCCTCAGTACATCGTCTTAATTTTTTCTTGTGCCCGGGCCTATATTGATGGAGGGCAGTTTTTTGCCTGTCCCGGTGTCACACTCATAAAAAAAGAGAGACAGCTTATCCCATAGAGGTAACAGGTCTTTGCCGGAAACAATTTTTGGTAGTTTCCTGAAGAGTTGGTGCGGATGCTTTCCAAGGATACAAGTCAATATCGTTACAAAGTTGAATAAACACTGATGAAAAAAAAAATCTCTTTGAAAAAAACTATGGCTTAGAAGTGCTGCTTTAACAAGGGCCAGAATATATATATTTCCTAGAATAAGTTCTCAATAACCTGTGTTTGTATTCTGCTTGGTACTTGTCCAAGAAATCTTGTGATGTGTGATAAAGAACGAGTATCTGGATACGTAACACATAGGAATAGCATCAGAGAGGACTGTCACTTCTATGGAAGAAGCTCGAATATTTATACACTCATTTATAGTAGAGAAATTAATATCTTTCACCATTTATTGTAATGGCTACAAATTAGCAGGAGGATCTGCCCCATTCATTTCTTCCTCTCTCTCTTTCATTTTCTTGCTTTTTATCCCAAATCTTCCCAATATATTTCCCCCTCTCTTCAGTGATGACACCGTCACCGTGATTCCTTCCCCTTTTCTATACCATTCCAATGAATAAATCTATACTCTCTCTTCAACAAAGATATTTGAGGCATGGTGTCTAGAGAGTTGTGTACATTATGCGGTCATCTCTGATACTTTGCTGTATGTTAAGTATCCAGAGGTACCCATTATATATTATTATTATTATTATTATTATTATTATTATTATTATTATTATTATTATTATTATTATTATTATTATTATTATTATTATCATTATTATTATTATTATTATCATTATTATTATTATTATTATTATTATTATTATTATTATTATTATTATTATTATTATTATTATTATTATTATTATTATTATTATTATTATTATGCTCGCATAAATACTGGGTCAGAGAGCATTATAATAACTGTTGTATACAACCCACCAAGGAACCAAAATAGGCTTGAAGTTTATGAGGAAAGTCATATAGGTACTATTGAAGTCATAAACTCAGTTGTTAACATGGCACGGGAAAAAAATGTAGGATTTTGATTATGGGAGACTTTAATCATAAAGAGATAGATTGGATAAATCTTGACCCACACAGTGGTGAGGACTCATTCGGGGCAAGATTCCTAGATTGCGTACAAGGGAATTTCCTACACCAACATGTAATGGATCCAACAAGGGCCAGGGGTGGGGATGAGCCATCACAACTTGATCTAGTGTTCACAGATAATGTGTTGGATATTGAAAATATTGAGTATGAACCACCAATTGGAAAGAGTGACCACTGTGTGTTGTTGATGGAGTATATCATTGAAGATATTCTTCCTGAGAGTAGAGGCACTGAGGACATGAGGAGGAACTATCCAAAAGGAGATTACATCAAAATGAATGAGCTTTTTGCAGTTATTGACTGGAGAACCTTATTTTACAACAAATCTGTACAAGAAATGTATGACATCTTTTGTGAGAAATATGGGAAGATAGTAGATTGCTGCATACCTGTCACCAAAGTAGGTGTAATTCATGCCAGAGAGAAATGGTTCGATAATGGGTGTAAAAGAGCTAAGGAGTGGAGAGACAAATGCTGGAAAAGGTATAGGAGGAGAAAAAACATAAATGCCTGGCAAACCTACAAAAGAGCAAGAAATGATTACCTAAGTAAAAGGAGAGAGGCAGAGAGAGACTATGAGAGGGACATCACCAGGAAGGCTAAAGAAAATCCCAAGCTTTTCCACAGCTTTATCAGAGGAAAACTGAAGGTAAAAGAACAGGTTTTAAGGCTAAAGAGAGCGGATGGAAGCATCACTGAGACGGATGAAGAGATCTGCAAAGAATTGAACAAGGAGTTTCAGTCAGTATTTACAGTAGAAAATACCCCACCCCCTCAGATTGCAGTGATAGAAGCTCAAGGGCCGGTATTAGAGAACATCAACCTTGCAGCCACAGAGGTATGCAAAGCGCTGATGGATTTAGATGTTCATAAAGCTACAGGTCCTGATGACATATCCCCTCATGTGCTTAAAAAATGCGCAAACACAATATCAGTGGCACTAAGTATCATATTTAAGGAGTCACTGGAGTCGGGGGAGATTCCAAGATGCTGGAAACAAGCAAATGTGATACCTATCTTCAAAAAGGAAAGGAGGGATACGGCTCTGAACTATAGCCCAGTTTCCTTGACCAGCATAGTTTGCAAAGTTATGGAGAAACTACTAAGGATACATATCTCTCTTCACTTGGAATCCTTCAACTTTTTGTCAGTGAGGCAACATGGCTTCAGAGAAGGTAGATCAACAGTAACAAACTTATTAGAATTTTATGATGAGGTAAGCTAAATCTTACAGGAAAGAGAGGGCTGGGCAGATTGCATATTCCTAGACTTCCAGAAAGCGTTTGACACTGTTCCACATGGGAGACTTATTAGGAAGCTGCAATCAATGGCTAGAATAGGTGGGAATGTTTTGGAGTGGATAAAAACTTACTTAGAAGGAAGGGAACAGAGGGTTAGAGTAAGACACTCAGTGTCTGAATGGAGAAGAATTAGTAGTGGAGTTCCACAGGGTTCAGTTTTAGGGCCACTTTTGTTCCTTGTATATGTAAATGACCTACCAGAGTCTGTAAATTCATTCATGAATATGTTTGCAGATGATGCAAAGATTGTGAAGAAAGTAAAAAACGAGAACAATGGTAGAGAACTTCAGGAAGATCTAAATAATCTGCAGGAGTGGTCAGAAAAGTGGCTAATGAAATTCAATACTTCAAAATGTAAGGTAATGAGAATGGGTACAAGTGCAAGAAGGCCCAAGCTTGACTACTCGGTGGCTGGAGTACAACTTCAAGAGACAGAAAATGAGAGAGATCTAGAAGTAAACATACTGGCAGATTTGTCTCCAGAAATACATATAAATGGCATAGTAAGGGCAGCATATGCATTCTTATCAAATGTAAGGGTAGCCTTCAGGCACATGGACAAGGAAATGTTCAGAAATATTTATGTAACCTATGTGAGGCCAAAATTCGAATATGCAGCCCCCTTTTGGAATCCGCACTTGAAAAAGCACATAGCTAAGCTTGAAAAAGTTCAAAGACATGCCACGAAACTGGTGCCAGAAATACGCAATCTCAGTTATGATGAGAGGCCGAGGGAATTAGACTTACCATCACTCGAAGCTAGAAGAGTGAGGGGGGATATGGTGACAGTCTTTAAATTCCTTCATGGTTATGATAGAGTGGATAGGGATCGATATTTTGATATGGCTGGCTCTAGAACTAGAGGTCATAGTTTGAAGCTTCGTAAGAAAACTTCTTTGCAGGATGTAAGGAAATACTTTTTCAGTGTAAGAGTAGTTGATAATTGGAATTGGCTAAGCGAGGAGGTAGTTAATGCTATCTCAATCCATAATTTTATGGACAGGTATGAAAAGTATCACTAAGTCTAAAATGGAACCGATCAGGAGACGGGAAGATACGAGCTTTGGGCTCTTTCCCGTAAACACAATTAGGTAATCACAATTAGGTAATCACACACACACACACACACACACACCACACAATCTCAGTTATGATGAGAGGCTGAGGGAATTAGACTTACCATTACTCGAAGCTAGAAGAGTGAGGGGGGATATGGTGACAGTCTTTAAATTCCTTCATGGTTATGATAGAGTGGATAGGGATCGATATTTTGATATGGCTGGCTCTAGAGCTAGAGGTCATAGTTTGAAGCTTCGTAAGAAAACTTCTTTGCAGGATGTAAGGAAATACTTTTTCAGTGTAAGAGTAGTTGATAATTGGAATTGGCTAAGCGAGGAGGTAGTTAATGCTATCTCAATCCATAGTTTTAAGGACAGGTATGATAAGTATCACTAAGTCTAAAATGGAACCGATCAGGAGACGGGAAGATACGAGCTTTGGGCTCTTTTCCGTAAACACAATTAGGTAATCACACACACACACACACACACACACACACACACACACACACAGCTTTATCAGAGGAAAACTGAAGGTAAAAGAACAGGTTTTAAGGCTAAAGAGAGCGGATGGAAGCATCACTGAGACGGATGAAGAGATCTGCAAAGAAATGAACAAGGAGTTTCAGTCAGTATTTACAGTAGAAAATACCCCACCCCCTCAGATTGCAGTGATAGAAGCTCAAGGGCCGGTATTAGAGAACATCAACCTTACAGCCACAGAGGTATGCAAAGCGCTGATGGATTTAGATGTTCATAAAGCTACAGGTCCTGATGACATATCCCCTCATGTGCTTAAAAAATGCGCAAACACAATATCAGTGGCACTAAGTATCATATTTAAGGAGTCACTGGAGTCGGGGGAGATTCCAAGATGCTGGAAACAAGCAAATGTGATACCTATCTTCAAAAAGGGAAGGAGGGATACGGCTCTGAACTATAGACCAGTTTCCTTGACCAGCATAGTTTGCAAAGTTATGGAGAAACTACTAAGGAAACATATCTCTCTTCACTTGGAATCCTTCAACTTTTTGTCAGTGAGGCAACATGGCTTCAGAGAAGGTAGATCAACAGTAACAAACTTATTAGAATTTTATGATGAGGTAAGCCAAATCTTACAGGAAAGAGAGGGCTGGGCAGATTGCATATTCCTAGACTTCCAGAAAGCGTTTGACACTGTTCCACATGGGAGACTTATTAGGAAGCTGCAATCAATGGCTAGAATAGGTGGAAATGTCTTGGAATGGATAAAAACTTACTTAGAAGGAAGGGAACAGAGGGTTAGAGTAAGACACTCAGTGTCTGAATGGAGAAGAGTTAGTAGTGGATTTCCACAGGGTTCAGTTTTAGGGCCACTTTTGTTCCTTGTATATGTAAATGACCTACCAGAGTCTGTAAATTCATTCATGAATATGTTTGCAGATGATGCAATGATTGTGAAGAAAGTAAAAAACGAGAACAATGGTAGAAAACTTCAGGAGGATCTAAATAATCTGCATGAGTGGTCAGAAAAGTGGCTAATGAAATTCAATACTTCAAAATGTAAGGTAATGAGAATGGGTACAAGTGCAAGAAGGCCCAAGCTTGACTACTCGGTGGCTGGAGTACGACTTCAAGAGACAGAAAATAAGAGAGATCTAGGAGTAAACATACTGGCAGATTTGTCTCCAGAAATACACATAAATGGCATAGTAAGGGCAGCATATGCATTCTTATCAAATGTAAGGGTAGCCTTCAGGCACATGGAAAAGGAAATGTTCAGAAATATTTATGTAACCCATGTGAGGCCAAAACTCGAATATGCAGCCCCCTTCAGGAATCCGCACTTGAAAAAGCACATAGCTAAGCTTGAAAAAGTTCAAAGACATGCCACGAAACTGGTGCCAGAAATACGCAATCTCAGTTATGATGAGAGGCTGAGGGAATTAGACTTACCATCACTCGAAGCTAGAAGAGTGAGGGGGGGATATGGTGACAGTCTTTAAATTCCTTCATGGTTATGATAGAGTGGATAAGGATCGATATTTTGATATGGCTGGCTCTAGAACTAGAGGTCATAGTTTGAAGCTTCGTAAGAAAACTTCTTTGCAGGATGTAAGGAAATACTTTTTCAGTGTAAGAGTAGTTGATAATTGGAATTGGCTAAGCGAGGAGGTAGTTAATGCTATCTCGATCCATAGTTTTAAGGACAGGTATGAAAAGTATCACTAAGTCTAAAATGGAACCGATCAGGAGACGGGAAGATACGAGCTTTGGGCTCTTTCCCGTAAACAAAATTAGGTAATCACTATTAGGTAATCACACATACATACATACATATATATATATATATATATATATATATATATATATATATATATATATATATATATATATATATATATATGAATCATTTTTTACCCCGACCGGGACTCGAACCTAGGACTTATGATTACTAAGTCAAAGCGCTACCACTACACCACAGAAGGTTAAAAGGAATCCAACCTTATAGCTTATATCTGCTATACTTAAGGAATGAACGCATTCTAACTGACTGCCACTATGTTCATATTACAGATTCCCCAACCTCACTCGTGGCTTCATTTTAGCATTTAATTCAATTCCCAATCTCATTCGGGCCATGAAATAACCAATTAAGCACATTACATATGTGAAAACATGAATCATTTTTTACCCCGACCGGGACTCGAACCTAGTACTTATGATTACTAAGTCAAGGCGCTACCACTACACCACAGAAGGTTAAGAGGAATCCAACCTTATAGCTTATATTTGCTATACTTAAAGAATGATCGCATTCTAACTGAAGCCACGAGTGAGGTTGGGGAATCTGTAATATGAACATAGTGGCATTCAGTTAGAATGCGTTCATTCCTTAAGTATAGCAGATATAAGCTATAAGGTTGGATTCCTTTTAACCTTCTGTGGTGTAGTGGTAGCGCCTTGACTTAGTAATCATAAGTCCTAGGTTCGAGTCCCGGTCGGGGTAAAAAATGATTCATGTTTTCACATATGTAATGTGCTTAATTGGTTATTTCATGGCCCGAATGAGATTGGGAATTGAATTAAATGCTAAAATGAAGCCACGAGAGTGGTTGGGGAATCTGTAATATGAACATAGTGGCATTCAGTTAGAATGCGTTCATTCCTTAAGTATAGCAGATATAAGCTATAAGGTTGGATTCCTTTTAACCTTCTGTGGTGTAGTGGTAGCACCTTGACTTAGTAATCATAAGTCCTAGGTTCGAGTCCCGGTCGGGGTAAAAAAATGATTCATGTTTTCACATATGTAATGTGCTTAATTGGTTATTTCATGGCCCGAATGAGATTGGGAATTGAATTAAATGATAAAATGAAGCCACGAGAGAGGTTGGGGAATCTGTAATATGAACATAGTGGCATTCAGTTAGAATGCGTTCATTCCTTAAGTATAGAAGATATAAGCTATAAGGTTGGATTCCTTTTAACATTCTGTGGTGTAGTGGTAGCGCCTTCACTTAGTAATCATAAGTCCTAGGTTCGAGTCCCGGTCGGGGTAAAAAATGATTCATGTATTCACATATGTAATGTGCTTAATTGGTTATATATATATATATATATATATATATATATATATATATATATATATATATATATATATATATATATATATATATATATATATATATATATATATATATATATATATACATGGTGTGTGAGAGAAGGAAGTTGCAAGTGAATGTGGGAAAGAGTAAGGTTATGAGGTGTACAAGAAATGAGGATGGTGCTGGATTGAATGTTATGTTGAATGGAGAGACACTTGAGGAAGTTGATCAGTTTAAGTATTTAGGCTCGATTATAGCTGCAAATGGTGGAGTAAAAGCAGATGTGTGTCACAGAGTGAATGAAGGATGTAAAGTGTTGGGTGCATTGAAATGAATGTTGAAAAATAGAGGGTTGGAAATGAATGTTAAGAAAGTTTTGTATGAGAAAGTTGTTGTGCCAACTGCGATGTATGGATTAGAGTTATGGGTATGAAAGCAAGTGAGAGACGGAAAGTAAATGTGATTACCTAATTGTGATTAACTAAATGTGTTTACGGGAAAGAGCCCAAAGCTCGTATCTTCCCGTCTCCTGATCGGTTCCATTTTGTTCTTAATGATACTTATCATACCTGTCCTTAAAACTATTGATCGAGATAGCATTCACTACCTCCTCGCTTAGCCAATTCCAATCATCAACTACTCTTACACAGAAAAAGTATTTCCTTACATCCTGCAAAGAAGTATTCTTACGAAGCTTTACACTATGACCTCTATTTCTAGAGCCTGCCATATCAAAATATCGATCCCTATCCACTTTGTCATAATCATGAAGGAATTTAAAGACTGTTACCATATCCCCTTCAATCTCCTAGCTTCGAATGATGGTAAGTCTAATTCCCTCAGCCTCTCATCATAACTGAGATTACGTATTTCTGGCACCGGTTTCGTGGCATGTCTTTGAACTTTTTCAAGCTTAGCTATGTGCTTTTTCAAGTGCGGATTCCTGAAGGGGGCTGCATATTCCAGTTTTGGCCTCACATAGGTTACATAAATATTTCTGAACATTTCCTTGTCCATGTGCCTGAAGGTTACCCTTACATTTGATAAGAATGCATCTACTGCCCTTACTATGCCATTTATATGTATTTCTGGAGACAAATCTGCTAGTATGTTTACTCCTAGATCTCTCTCATTTTCTGTCTCTTGAAGTTGTGCTCCAGCCACCGAGTAGTTAAGTTTGGGCCTTCTTGTACTTGTGCCCATTCTCATTACCTTACATTTTGAAGTATTGGATTTCATTAGCCACTTTTCTGACCATTCATGCAGACTATTTAGATCTTCCTGAAGTTCTCTACCATTGTTCTCGTTTTTTACTTTCTTCACAATCTTTGCATCATCTGCAAACATATTCATGAATGAATTTACAGACTCTGGTAGGTCATTTACATATACAAGGAACAAAAGTGGCCCTAAAACTGAACCCTGTGGAACTCCACTACTAACTCTTCTCCATTCAGACACTGAGTGTCTTACTCTAACCCTCTGTTCCCTTCCTTCTAAGTAAGTTTTTATCCATTCCAAAACATTTCCACTTATTCTAACCATTGCTTGCAGCTTCCTAATAAGTCTCCCATGTGGAACAGTGTCAAGCGCTTTCTGGAAGTCTAAGATTATGCAATCTGCCCAGCCCTCTCTTTCCTGTAAGATTCGGCTTACCTCATCATAAAATTCTAATAAGTTTGTTACTGTTGATCTACCTTCTCTGAAGCCATGTTGCCTCACTGACAAAAAGTTGAAGGATTCCAAGTGAAGAGAGATATGTTTCCTTAGTAGTTTCTCCATAACTTTGCAAACTATGCTGGTCAAGGAAACTGGTCTATTGTTCAGAGCCGTATCCCTCCTTCCCTTTTTGAAGATAGGTATCACGTTTGTTTGTTTCCAGCATCTGTTTGAGATGAAATGCCTGAGGAGTATAATTGGTGTATCTCGGTTGGATAGGGTTAGGAATGAAGTGGTGAGAGCAAGAACGGGTGTGAGGAGAGAAATTGCAGCCCGAGTAGATATGAATGTCCTGAGATGGTTTGGCCAGTGGAAAGGATGGTTGATGAAAGACTGCTGAGAAAGGTGATGAATGCGAGAGTTGATGGGAGAAATGCTAAAGGGAGGCCTAGGTTTGGGTGGAAGGATGGAGTAAGGAGAGCCCTGAATGATAGAAAGATGGATGTGAGGGAAGCAAGCGAGCGTGTTAGGAATAGGAATGAGTGGCGATCGATTGTGACGCAGCTCTGATGGGCATCTGCTGTTACCACGGGGCTGCATCTTACAGAGGTATCCTTGTGGTAGGGGCAGTAGGGGAGTTGGCAGTTGTGAAGCGACGCAGGTTGTGGAAGAGCCAGGAGGACGGGCTGTGGCACTCAAGCAGTGCCATCTGAACTGTCGCTAGCTCCCTCGTCATTGCCCATTGAGCAAAGTATTCCCCTTATTGTTTTTTTTTATGTCGGCTACCCCCCAATTAAAGGGGGGAAACAGCCAAGGTAGATATATATATATATATATATATATATATATATATATATATATATATATATATATATATATATATATATATATATATATATATATATATATATATATATATATATATATATATATAATGAGAGAGAGAGAGAGAGAGAGGCATAGTGTTAGTTTTTTTCAATAAAAATGTTCAAGGTTGCTCTTACAGGAAGAAAAATAAAACTGAACATCATATCTCTATGTTGGGGCAGCGGTAGCTCAGTAGTAGATCGGACAAATCGGGAAGTGACTAAGGCGGGTGCGATTCCATTTTGGGGCGTTAGGAAGGACATCCAACCTTAATATCTCTGCTCCAACATGTCTGTGCCCAGCCCCATTTGAACGGGGACTAATTATGACATAAAATAGTGCATTATCATGTCTCATGTGATACAATAGGCCAACTCTAGTTCTCTCTGTATACAGTGTACATTTGAGTTCTCCAGCGCGGCATAATATTTTGGAAGCTCAAGGAATGTTCATGAAGCACGTGTAAGACACTTCCTCTATTCCGTGTAAGGCTTCATTCCGGGGTCTCAAGGTATCAAACAGGTTCCCCAAACCCTCCTCCAGACTTCTAAGACCCTACAAGAATTTCCTAGATATAACCCGTGCTCCGACCCCCCCAGATCATAGGAGCCTAAACCCCACTCGAGCACTTAACTACCTGGGAAGACGTATAATGAGGGCTCCCAGGCCCTTAGGTAATCCAGGTAACCCCCTCCACACTTTCCATCACCGCCACCACTTCTACCACAAACTTGGCACATGTAAGAAATACAATTAGGAAGACATGGTTTATGTCTTGTAAGAAGTCGCGTTTAGAATCTACTTGTGTTCGTGAGAGAGAAGTGTCTGACTGGCATATATTAATTTTTTTTTTTTATTATACTGTAAGAACAAAAACATCACTGAATATCTGAGTTAGTTGCTATTTAAATTTTAAGAGTTCCTCAGGTAGACACGGTGCGTTCAAGTCTTACTTGATTTTTTATTGAAATATGACTAAGGGATAGAAGCGTGTAAAATTAATATATTGGAAGTATCACGTCCATATAGATTGCTACTAATACAGTTCCCACTTCCTGTCTTTGTACTCGATCAAAATAGACGAGCAGTGTCATTACAATAGCGTCTCATGTCGTTACCGATTACTTTGGGCAATTCATTGGAAGGGGGTCGGTTATTTCTTATAGGTCTACCTAATTCTTCAGCCATAGTGTGAAGATCATTGGGTCCACGTGACTGGAGAGGAAGCCTTGACTCCTCTTATATGATAGAAAAAAAGTTGGGCTCTGTACTTCACTGTCCCTTGCCTCTGCCTTTCATCAGAGACCTTTAGCTTTTAACGGGTGAAACTGCTTTAATATAGGATATGTATTGAGTCTCTAATATATTTTAGGAAAAAATATTTCAAGGAGGAATTTTATATTAGCCATTTGACTTGTCTCTTATTATAGACTTACTATAATAGATAATAATAATAATAATAATAATAATAATAATAATAATAATAATAATAATAATAATAATAATAATAATAATAATGCGCATTTCAACGGACTGAATTAATGAGTATGCAATACAAAACTTCCAGAAGCTGGAAACTAAACATGAATAAACAAAAATAATCCCCTATGCTTTTGCATCCTGTTAATGCAAAAACTATCCATAAAAGTGCTTCTCACTACTGTTAGTTCACAATTCATATTCGTCATTAATGACTTTTCAGTCGTAAGAGCGCTATGGGTCAAAAGGATTTCCACTGGACGATGTTTACGATAAAGGCAATATTATTCTTACTTATTGCCACGAGAGAGTGTTCTGGAGGATGCTTGTCCATTGCCGATGGGGAAGTGTACAGCGTTGGGGGCGATGCCGTCATCACAGAATTATTACCTTTGCACCATGGAAAAAACTGTGACAAGGTGAGATTTCTAAGGTGGGTGGGTAGCAACACCCTAAATGGTGTCACTAAAGTACTGTAGTTTATATGATTTAGGATTTTGGCTGTGTATCATACTTATTTTGGGTAAAAAAATCACAACGATAATCCACTAAATATAGTACGTTTTGTCAGCAAATTATTCGATGAAATTATATATATATATATATATATATATATATATATATATATATATATATATATATATATATATATATATATATATATATATATATATATATATATATATATATATATATATATATATATATATATATATATATATATATATATATATATATAGAGAGAGAGAGAGAGAGAGAGAGAGAGAGAGAGAGAGAGAGAGAGAGAGTCAGAGTCAGAAACTTTATTCATCATTCTTATTAGGGGGCCACAGTTAAAGTAAGAAGAAAGCTAAAAGAAATAACAGTCAGAGGAAGAAATAAGTTGGAGAAATTAAAGTATTGTAATTTGCATATCTCAAATAATAATTGCTCATTCAAAGGCAAGGTTGAGGGGGGATATGGTGACAGTCTTTAAATTCCTTCATGGTTATGATAGAGTGGATAGGGATCGATATTTTGATATGGCTGGCTCTAGAACTAGAGGTCATAGTTTGAAGCTTGGTAAGAAAACTTTTTCGCAGGATGTAAGGAAATACTTTTTCAGTGTAAGAGTAGTTGATAATTGGAATTCGCTAAGCGAGGAGGTAGTTAATGCTATCGCAATCCATAGTTTTAAGGACAGGTATGATAAGTATCACTAAATATAAAATGGAACCGATCAGGAGACGGGAAGATACGAGCTGTGGGCTCTTTCCCGTAAACACAATTAGGTAAATACGTGCCGTAAAAGTTGACTATTTCAGTTCAATGCCTCATCATCTCAAACCAAGCCTCATCGTATCTCGCTAAGAAGACATGAAAGTGATGTAACCATCTGCTCATTTAATGATTATGACACCAGGACGGACAAAATAAATAAATAAATCTGCCCTTATCGGACCTGGGTGCGAAGAAAAAAAGTAACGAGAAACAGAGATGAAGAGTGTTATGACTTATCAGATGTGAAGGGATAATAAGAGATGTGTTACGAATATCCAAGAATATTTGGTGTTGATATAGGCTTATAAAAAGAACCGTAACTGAAGGAAGACTTAACATCAAACTGTCCTGGACAGTCCTATGTAAGTCCAAAAGCCCTTGTAGCTGTAATTTACTGTGGCATAATCAATTCCTTTCTTCTTGCGACAGATTGGTATGACAGAAGTCCAAGTCATGGAGGCAACAAAGCTTGCAGTGCAGAAGGTCAATGAGCTAGATCTAGTTCCAGGAGTAAGCATAGGTAGCTAATGCCAGCAAAAAGTAATTTCCCAACTTGAGTAAACTGGTTTTCTATCGATTTGCAAAAAAAAAAAAAAAAAAAAAGTAGGATGCAATCTGTCATTCTGTGAAAGCATTTGATATTATTTACATAAGTTTGGTTCATTACTACATATTATACGCATTGTAACAAAAACATATATTACATTTTTTTAAGTTAACCGTTCTGTCAATCGCAGGTTTACGAATAATGGACACGTGTGGAGAAGCATCTAGGAGTGTTAAACTAGCATTGGCTTCCTTAGCATCTGATGCTGGAAACTGTTATCCTACACTATCACTCGGATTTTTGGGTATTTCTCAATTTATTTCGTTTGTACTGGTCGTGATGATCTGCAGTCATACCTGCATGTAATTACATCTCAAAAAAGAAAAGGAGCACTTAATTATTCATATCCCAAGCTAAATCTTTTACATCCTAAAACTGAGGAAGTAAATGAGCATATTTATTCATAAGAAGTTTTCACAAGCTGTGTTCATGGTAACTTGGCTTATGCTCCTAATTCCTGGTTGATGTTATATGTACCACTGACACATGTCATATCTTCTTTTAAAAATATTAATGTATTTAGCTTTTACGGTTTCTTAGCTTAAAAAATTTCAAGTATTTACTTAACACTAAAAGAGTGGTTTCTTACATCATGCAAAAAAGTTTTCATATGAGCTGTAAGCTTTGACCTCAGAATCTAGAATCATTCATAGCAATGCAGAGGAATTCAAAACGCCTTTACAAATCACTTCCTTTCTTCTGCATTAAATGGTTGTAAAATTAACTTCTGCACCATTTGCCTCATAAAAAAAACATACATTTCATAACATGTATATGAACTTTCTTTACCTTGTTCAAATGTTTTTTAAGTGTGGGTCCTGAACATCTCATTAGTTATTATAATGTTTCTAAATAGTTCTTCGTCCATACGTTCAAAAAGGCACCTTCGTGATTACTAAAAAAGCATGCACTCTTTTTACTGTACCTGCTACTGAATACCATACTTACATATGGGTCATCTTGCACTTTTGCATTGTACCTCATTACCTACTTATCCAACAACTGTTGTAGACAGTCAAGATCTTCCTGAAAATCATTACCACTCTAGGAGATCCTCGACTTACTTCTGAGTTCCGTTCCTAAAACCGTGATGTAACGTGATTTTCAGTGTAAGTCAAAACACACCTAAAGAAGTATACTGTACAATACTGTTTACCTCTACTCCTGTGCTCTTGAGATCTTGGGTTAGCATTTTTTTTCTCCTATTCAGTCATCTGATTCTACAGTTGAATGAGGTCCTCAGCAGATACTCCCTCCATGAGATTCCAGCAGCTCTGTTACAACATCAGCCACCGTTCACAACATTTCAGCATTTGTCTCTATACGCATCATATACAGTTATACCAAAGTTTAATACAGACGGTTCACTGGAATTTGTTATCTTCTTTTACAAGAATTTCCATCATGGCTTGTGATAGCATGGTTTGGGCATGCTATCAAGTTTGCTTCATCCATGTTCATTTCAACAACATTTCAGCATTAGCCTGTACAGTGGTTACCCCAACCCACGAACTTAATCTGTTCCAAATATGTGTACTTGGGTTGGAAAGTTCATGGGTTGGATTTGATTTTCCCATTGAAAAGCATGTAAATCCAATTAATCAATTCCAGGTCACCACAAATATTCATTTTAATTTTTTTTATGTCATGAAAAACAATAAATATAATACAGGTTATAAGCAATATACTCTATAAAAGGAAAATAGCATATATAATTAAGGAAAATAAAATTAATAATAGAAATACAGTACTGTAATTACCTTTGTGGAATGATTGTTGCTGGCATACATGGATGGCGGTGGAGGAGTAGGAGGAGGGGGATTTATTTTTTGGAAGGGGAATCCCCTTCCATAAACACGTTGGGGAACTCTTCTGATACAGGCTGTATTTCTGGTGTTTTCTCTCTCTTTTCTCTCTTGGAAGGTGCTTCCCTGCCTACTGGGATAAGGAAACGATCCAGAGAAATTTGTCTTTTTCTTCTTTGGTAAACTTTTCTAAAAATATTCATCGCATTGTCATTTACCATATTCACTACTCTATTGCCCACAGTTTTATCTGGGTGATGATTCTCAATAAAAGCCTGCACATCATTCCACTTACTAAAAATTTCTTTCAATTCTTCACTGGACACCTTTACCCCTTCCTCCGGTGACTGCTCCTCTTGGAGAATCTTCACCTGTTCACGTTGCAACTCAGTTAATTCATCCGTGGTATGTTCTTCTTTGTGGTCCTCCACTAGCTCCTCATTGACCTCCAAGCCTAAACTTTTGCCCGTGGCCATCAATTTCGTTCACAATTTTTATAGCTATCTCCTGCTTGAAGCTCTCAAAGTCTCTATCAGTAACACAACCTGGCCAAAGTTTCCTCCAGGCGGAGTTCAGTGTACAATATGAGACCTCCTTCCACGCTTTTTCAATGAGGCCAGTGCAGTGGAGGATATTAAAGTGGACTTTCCAGAAATCACAAAGGTTCAAATCTGTGTCATTGGTGACCTGGAAATGCCTTTCAAAAAGACCCTTCGTATACAACTTTTTAAAATTAGAAATTACCTGCTGATCCATGGGCTGGAGGATAGGAGTGGTGTTGGGAGGCAGAAATTTTACTTTAATGAAGTCGTAATGTATAACGAGATCATCTTCCACACCTGAAGGATGGGCAGGAGCATTATACATTATGAGGAGACACTTAAGAGGCATCTTTTCCTCAAGATATTTCTTCACTTCTGGCGCAAACACTTCAATCAACCACTCTAGGAATAAAATCCGTGTGACCCAAGCCTTTGAATTTGACCTCCACATTACTGGGAGGCTAGCCCTCAATACGTAACACGCGGATTTTCAGAGTGGTAAACTAAAAGAGGCTTGATCTTACAGTCCCCACTAGCATTAGCGCACAATAAAATTGCACGCCTGTCTTTCATTGGTTTGTGGCCAGGCAATGATTTCTCCTCTTCGGTTATATAGGTTCTTTTGGTCATTTTCTTCCAAATGAGTCCTGTTTCATCACAATTAAACACTTGTTGCGAGATATAACCTTCACTCTCGATATATTTAGCAAATTACTTTACGTAGGAATCCGCTGCTTTTTGGGCTGAACTAGTCACACCTCCGTGTCTAATGATGCTATGAATCACAGTTCATTTTCGAAAGTGTTTAAACCAGCTTCCTCTGGCTTTAAATTCCTCCAGCTTAGCGCCCCTAGAAGTCGGAGAGTTCACTACTAAGCCTTGGTGGATATGCAAAGCCTTAGCACATATTATGGCCTCGCTAATACTATCGCCAACCAAATGTTTTTCATTTATCCACAAAAATAATAATTTTTCTACCTCTTCTATCTACCTGTGACCTTTTTTTCATTAAAATACTGACTCCCTTAGCCACGTCAGCTGCTTTTAAGATATCTTTATTCTTTAAAATAGTAAAGATGGTGGATTTCGGCATGTTATATTGTGTGGCGAGATCAGATACATGCACCCAATTTTCATGTTTTGCAATTATTTCTTTCTTGGTTTCCACTGTTATGCATCTGGGGTATTTGATGCCTATTTTACTAACACTTTTAACTTTCTTGGGAACCATAATAATGGCTATATTAAAAGAAAAAACTATGGAAAATAAGCAAGAACTGTGATAGAATTATGAACAAACCACTCAGCGCGGGCACCAATGCAGAACTGAGAGAAACCGAGAGTGGCCGAGTGGAACCCATGTGGCGGCCGAGAGCGGCCGAATGGGACACGTGCTGGCTTGGCCAACACAATTTTGTTCGTGGGTTGGGGTAAAATTTTGTTCGCGGGTTGGTTTGTTCGTAGGTACAGGCGTTCGTGGGTTGGGGTCACCACTGTATATGCATCATATACTGTACACTCCTAAAGTCTAAAACAGATGGTGTGCTGGAATTGGCTTTCTTTTATTGCAAGAATTTCCATCTTGTTTGATAGCATGGTTTCAGCCTGCTATAAAGATTGCTTCTTCCGTGTCCATTTCAGCACTGGCCTGGATAAGCATCAGGTATTTACTGAAATCTAAAACTGAGGGTCTGCTTGGAATTGGACATCTTTTACAAGAATTACCATAACGGTTTGTGATTGCATGGTATGGGCATGCGATCAAGTTCGCTTCAATCGTGTCCTCCATGCTCAAAATATAGAATTGCTTTGGAAATGTAGATGAGGCTCACTGGGATACGCTGTAGATGCTTTCCATTTTCACCATGATCGGATAGCTTAACCCCAGTGAATGAGTACGAAAATACAAGCGGGAACTGGGCGAGACTTCATCCTCAGTCTAATGCCGTGTGATGACGTATTCTTTCGCCACACTCAGCAAGCAGTTGAGCATGAAGATCATATTTACGACTATGTATTTGGTAATTTTGTAAATAAATTCAAACTAGGTCCTTCACATAGCCAAATATATAAACAAATAAATAAATAAAACTATGAACTTGATATATACGTATACAACAATGCCGCATCACAACGTATTCCTCCTCCAAGCTCAAATAACTGTTCCGCATGAAGATTGTATTTACGACTATGCATTTGATAATTTTGTCGATAAATTCAAATTAGGTCCTTCACATAACCAAATACATAAACACATTAATAAATAAACCTTAAACTTAATATATATATATATATATATATATATATACATTACAATGCTGCATGATGATGTCCTTGTTCGCCATGCTCAAAAACTATTCAGTGCACAAAGTTCGTATTCACAATGCTAGCTACATAGGTCTAAAAAAGGATTTATTAATAATTTACGGGAGCCGCAATGTAACAACAAAACATTGTAAGTTGGGGACCCCCGTAATCATCTTTTTCCTTTTCCGCAATTTCTTCATTGTTTACAAACCTAACAAAAAAGTATTTATAGCCTCTGACACATCATATAAATTTTTTTTTACGTTTTATGTCTTATGATAAGTCTCCATTTGGGGGTGAACACAGATGGATTGAGGCTTGGGGAATTAAGGCTGGATGCCCTTCCTAGCACCCAATTGAGTGTGCAAACATGGGTCCATCATCTCTCAAAATGAGTACTCAACCAATGTGGTGATCCTCTTATATGCCAACAGCATCTGCTGCTTCCTGGTGGACACTCATACAAGTACTGACCAAACCTAAAGGGGCTTAACCTCGCTGAACGAACAAAAAGAGCTGCATAGCTACCACGACATGGCCATTGGTACATCATATACATTTATAAGGAATGAAATTGTCCCTGAAACGATCCCTTTGAAACACCTCTGCTAACCTTTCTACAATCTGACACCATGTTTTTCTATGACCCTTTGCACTCTTTTATCTACTTGAAGATTTGTGATATTTCATATTTAATACACTTTTAGTTTTAAACAGAATGAGGTTGCAGTTCGATAAAAAAAAAATACTTTTGAACTAAAACAACTGACACTACAAGTTTTTTCCACATTTCTAGGCCCAGAGGATGTTGCTTCTGCATCAGCTGTCGGAAGAGCAACAAGATCTTTGCATACACCAGTTATGTCATATAGTGTTCGACCTGCAACAGTACCAGACACTTTAAATCTTATTATTCCTGCACCTCAACGTTCAGCAAAGGTAATATTTAAAATATGGCCAAGAAAGTTACTTGTTATTGAAGCTTTATAGGCATGCATTCTTCTTGTCATATTATACTCTTTAATGTTCGACACCATAACAAATTATTTTATTAATATGTGCTGCACTTTTGCAGTGTTTCATGTATAACTATAAAATTTAATTTGGTAAAGGAGACTACACAGCATCAACATTTTTCTCATATTAGGCAGCAGTTCAGGTACTAGGAGCTTTAAAAGTGGAGTCTATAAGCATTGTCCACACAGCTGATGAAGAAGGACGAATTCTAGCAGAACATTTCAGTACAGCTGCTGAAGAGGCTTATCAGTGTGTGGAAGTAGTCTTAGAGATTAGTGATCATGAGGCTGTAGATGAAGTACTCACAGAAGGCCCTGGTGCTATTGTCATATTAGGAACGAGAGCAAAAGCTCAGAGCCTTGCACGGACACTGGGTGCTCCAGGAGGACCTGCAGATTTGATTTTATTGCTTGACGGTGCTGGACCCATACCAGCAGCTGCATTAAGAGGAGTGAATATTCCAGTTATTGTACTGCAAAGAACAGCTCCAACAATCCCTGAGTTTTTCAGATTCTTGGAACGAGATCTCTTGCCCGAGTATGATGCACGACGAGAATACATTGCTGAAGTGTCAAATTGTGAATCATGTGGTTCATATGAATTTGGGTATGTTGCAACTGTACCCATGGCCATAGCTTCTGTTCTTATTTATGCAAAAGCCCTTCATGAGGCAAAAGTTGCTCACTGTGGTACTGGAAAAGGTCTCTGTGAAGAAATAAAAGCCCTTAACCAGCAATCATGGCAAAACACTTTAAATCAAGCTTCACTGAATGTAGATATGTCAACTGCTTTTCCAAATCTTCAAGAGGTAAATCTAGAATTTGGAAGTAAGGACAATCCACAGTTTATTGTCAATTATATGGCAACAGGGAGTACTGGAAATATGACCAAGGTAACTACATTCTTCATCTCTTGACAAAAGTAATGTAGAATACTGATACAACTGCAGAAAAGAGAACATCAATGGATATCTTTATACAACAAGCTGTACATATTCAGCTTCTTTATATCTACTAATAACATCATATAATTACTCACAGGTTGGCCACGCAGATGAGTTTTCCGCAGTTCTTGGACAAATAGATGATTTGGAGCCCAGGTGTCGCATTCAGTGCCCGTGTACTTCAAGCACAATGCTGACCACAACAAAGATGCCAGAATTGTTGCCAGATCCTCAAAATATTACTGCACCAAGTAGACCTTCTACTGGTGAGAGCTGTTGTCAGATATCTGTATGATAGTTAATATCACGAAAAATTAATGAACACTTGTTTTTCTCTTTATGCAATCATATTACGTTTTTAATGGTTCAAGATTTTGATATTAACTGTGCTAGTTCCAGACTTAAGGATGCTGTCAAAGGAAATTTCAGGAGGTAGGGGACCATGGGGATTACAGTCTCCAGTAAATGCTATCAAAGACAGCAATATTTACTAAAGTATAATCTGACCTTAACATGCTTCAGTACGGTAAAAGCAGAAAAAAACTTCATTCGAATGATTTAAGATGGAATTCTTAGATACATAATTATTATTCTTTAATATAATACTCATAAACATTCCCCTTTTTACAATAAAGAGTGCATTTAAACCAAGATTGACCATGAAAGAATTATTTTTATTGTTTTTCAATTAACCATAATTTTTATTTATTAAATATTGCTTTTTTTTTTTTTACAAAATAAGCCGGGTGGCTACAAACAATGGAAAAATAAAGGCATAATAACAAAAATAATAATACTTCTTATAATTTATCTAATTGTAAACAATCGTTCAGTCACATTTATGTAAGCCATATATATTAATCATCAAAGCAATTTTTTACATAAATAAAGCTATGCAAATGCTAAAATCCAGAATAAGGCCTCAGATTTACTCGATATTTCATAAAGGCTTTTTTTCTTATACAAACTGGGATTGTATAAGGGAGTGTGAACATCACCTAGCACCAATTCATTCCAAATCTTATGCATCGTTCATCCAATTGTGTATCAGAGCCTGTCTTAAACATGGCATGACACACCCAATCTTACCAGCTCTTTCTTGGCATCCTTCGAGTTTAAATACCTGGGAAACTTGACCTAAGTTGTCCATTCATTCTGAATTCCAAAACCAACTGTCTCTTTTCCATACTCTTGATAAAGCTTTTCCTCATCCATCAAATTTCTTATTCTCTCAGTTTCCTCATTCTGTGTAATTATCTGACCTCACAAATTCTTGTGGTGCTTCATTTTCATAACATCTATTTTCTATTTCTCAACTGTATTAAGAATCCGGTCTACTCCAGCCAGCATGAGTCCACTCTCACTCGAATGGGTATTAATTGTGACATATCAAATGGCAAACATCAACAACATTCAGAATCTAGCACCCACTATCATAATTATGAAATCCAAATTTAGATGGCCTTGATAAGGATTTATCTTTTCATACCCCCAGTAGCTTCAACCATTTTCATTGCTTAGAAAATGGCTTAGATCGCAGAGATGCTGCTAAAACTTAGAAAGTAAAATGCACATTTGAGTACATAAACTGTGTAAGATGACTATCAGCACTGGTCAATGGAATTCATTATATTTTACAAGATTTCCATACTGTACACTTGATATTGTGCCTTTTTTTTTTTTATCAATATCATTACATTTTAACTTTTTTTTTACAGGATACAACATCATTGGTTCAGGCCAACAATTATGGAGTAACAAAGGTTGGCTACCCAAAGGATTTACCAGCCAATCCCCTTTCACCAGAATGGAAGTGACAACGTATCTCACTGCATTCACCTTCCTAATTGTTGTATTCTTCACATCCGGTTTGGTCTGTATCTACAACCTACAAAAAGCACCTTCAAGACGATGAGAGTATGATTATGGTTGGATTATGCAACTGCTTTAAAATAAGAAGTTAGATATTAAGATACATGTTGCTTTGTTTTTTAGACAACACTTCTAATAATTTTTGTTTTCAAAGTCATATCTTTGGATTGCAAACATGGTGACTAGAAATGCAGCAATAAAAATTTAGTATTACAACAAATATATTTTGGCAATATTTGAAAACTAATGAAAAGATGCTGTTGAAGGGCATTTTGCATATATTTTGAAATAACAGAGAAAGTTACTGCTGGCATTCTAATTGGAGTACAAGAAAAGTACTCTCCCTCATTCTTATAGTACAATTAGTATCTAAAAGTATTGCAAACGCATAATAAAAGTAAAGTAATGAAAGAGAATATAAAACATTGTCAATTTGGAAATGGGTGTTTAATGTCAGCAAATTGTCATTATCTCTAATGCACGAGCATATTGCATGCAAACATAAATCTGTTTTTTTCCATTGTAATAGTATTAACCACCACATTTAAAGTGGATGAAAAACTAAAGTTATCTGAATGACTCAGATCATGCAACTATATGGCTTGTCATGAATCTACGAGGGGCATTTCTAAAATAATTATAAATTATGAACCAGCGTAGCATCAATTCATTACATAAAACATACTTTCGATGATAAATCATGATAATTATTTCACTAGTGGATTATAGTTTAACTAAATAATTTATGTCATTCTTTGTGGTGCAAAGTAGAGGAAACTTGGAACACTTGTTTCTAGTTCAGCCCACTTTACGGTAGTTTTCATACATAAGCATACGTAATGTATTCTAAAAAGTTCGTATTAGGAGCATTAATACTGTCATATTTCAGATTGGACTAAAACGAGTTAAGAGTTTTCTTTTAAATGCAGTTATATCCAACCATGGTGCAAAATACATTGCCATGACCACCGAGCATTATGAATACACTTTGAGAAGGAGAAACCTAAGAAATATGTGCATAAGTTTTAAATTCATAACACCATTACCTAGCTTAACATTAGTGCTGTTTCTACTCAAAGTGGTTATGAAGTAAAGTATATGAACACTAATAATACAGCTTATATAATATAGAAGAGCCTGACTCTATTACTGATTTGAAAATAATAACATCTTGTGAGCAATATCTCTGCAATGAAATGAAAATTCCTTACCAACACAGAATACAATTAAACCACATTAAGAAGACGCCAATGTTGAATATTTGAGGTATAGTTTGTATTCAAGAACAAATTATATATACTTGTACAAAATATTTATAACATACACACCCGATATAGACAAGCAAACCACAAATTTGTATACAGTAATGCCTTCAAAAACACACAATAAAAAAAAATCTCAGAGCTTTTATCTGCAAAGGAGTAACTGCAAGCACAGTACTTACGCAGCACAACAGATAATTTACCGTGCTAGCAACTATGGTGGTTTAATTCAGAAAAGTTGTAAAAGAACCTGCTTATGGTTCTATGTTAGGACAGCCTCAAAACAAGATACTTCATTGCATATTTTCACAGTTTGTAAGAGTAATTTCAGAATGGGCGAGTTTCGGAACGAATTCAAAGGTGCCCCGATTCTTTAAAATATAATTAATTCCAGACTACACTTAAAGTAATGCATCATACCAAGTCATCAAACTCTCCTATGAAATACAATATCCATTTTACAAATTTACACTAAAACTTAATAGTCCATCGAAGTAGGGAAAGTTTACGTAGTTTTGTTTGAGACACAATATCCCATCTACTAGTTTATACTAGAAATGACAATATAACTCATTGGATATTACAAAGTTTTGCCCTTCAGCTATTTGGGAGATGATAAATAAAACACAATTAGTTTCTAACATTTATTTACAATCTTTCCATATCAACCAATTTTAACAGAAAATTAAGCCATACATGCTTATTGTAGTGACAATATGAAATAATTAAAACTTGATTAAAAAAAAAAAAATTAATTCATACAAAATGGTTGATATGAAATATATTCTACTGTAGACTAAATTTTAAAATAAATAGGATCTGTAACAACTATAAACATATGTCAATTTTCATCTGAAGTAGTTTCATTGGCTCTTTACATGGGTTTAAGAATATGTATGGCGTAAAGTACACTGTATGAGGCTGTTTTTACACACCTTCTGTAAAATATAAATGTGTATTGCTTAGTGAACCAGAGTATTCAAAAAGAAATAATATTAAACATATAATACATAACAACTTTCAAAACGATTTCCTTTTTAAATCCTAAACCAGCCAGAGATTTTACCAAACGTCTTTGTGTACCCACTGTATGAGGCTGTTTTTACACACCTTCTGTAAAATATAAATGTGTATTGCTTAGTGAACCAGAGTATTCAAAAAGAAATAATATTAAACATATAATACATAACAACTTTCAAAACGATTTCCTTTTTAAATCCTAAACCAGCCAGAGATTTTACCAAACGTCTTTGTGTACCTACCAAATGATGATGTATTCTATATATAGGCATAAGCCACATGAAAAATTTCAGAATCATCACTACTGTGAGGAAGAAGAACATTAAACTGCAAGAAAGTACTAATATGATTTAGACCCCTGAAGAAGAACATTACGTATATGATAAAATTTGCAGAATTAATAGAAAATCAGAGGTAAAGAGCATGAAAGTGCAAATAAAAAAGGAACACAATATATTCAAAAAATTATCCCTTAGTTGCTGACGATGACGTAATATCTGCATGTTACTAGTTATACCTTCAAAATGGCAAGTACTGTAATATGGAAGAGTGGAAGAAGAGTCTATACTGTGGCTACTTCTGATTTAGGATCAACATCTTTCTTTTGCTTTACAATTGAAGTAGCATCGGGAACTGTAGACAGAGCAGCAACCACAGAGGGTCCTACCATGTAAGCTCCAAGTGATGCAATACTTACAAGGGCTAATGTTGCTTTTGCGACCTGAAAATACATATGCAATTAAAAATACTTCTCTGCAGCTTTATCCACACTATATTAAAGTAAGTGAAACTGACCGACACTGAGGTACAGTTATATCCAACAACAAAAAATTAATGCTGCACACTTGAAGAACGTACAATGAGTCTTCTAAATCGTCACATTGTTATTTTGCAAATAACATATCTAAGCTGATTTCACAGCGCTTCAAAAAAGTTGTGTGAATTATAGAGAGAAATAAAGTCATTAATGAGTACATATGTTCTATCACACTAATCCCATATCATGCTCCATTAGTTTCTAGATTGAATAGATGCAAATTTCAGCCAATACAAGTAATATTAGTGAGCTGAGCACTACCTACTACACAAGATATTTTCAACTACTGACTGCTTTCATCTTTTTCCAAGTTCCTTATTTACGTTCACCTAAGTTCTTTATGAAGATCTCAGGTTCACCCAACATGTTTCTTAATATGCAAGGCTAGCCTTTATAAGTACGCATTCCCCTACAGAATGATAATATGAAAATTTAAGTCGGGTACATAATTCCAACTTACATTTGCTCTGCCATGGACAGAAGATGAATTGAAATGCTTCTGTAGGCCAAATGGCAGCCGCTCAACATAAGCTTCACCAGGTGCTTGGCCTGGAATAAAGAAAAAAAAATTATGACTTCTAATGAGCATAAGGAATTATCACACTTCCTTAACATGATAAAATACAAATAGGTATTCATTCAAAAGCAAAGGGAGGAGTAAAATATCCTTAAAAACTCTTGTATAAATATAATAAAATTTAAGATAGCATCACAGACTACCAATCATTTCCCTACCCTATTTCGTGTCATGTATTCTTTGCCAAATCACAGCCTACCTACGACTTGATTAAAGACAATGATGAAAATAGCAACTCCCTAAATAAATTATTGTTACCAAAGCAGTTATGAAAACAAAGTGTTAGTTTTTTCTATGAGCATTACAGTACATGTACTGCAGTATATTCAAATAACAAAGCCAGTTAATTCCTAATACATTAAATTGCCATACAAGATGAGGATGGCAGGGCAAAGAAAATTTTTAGTTGATGTGACCAGCCATTTCAATACTCTAAATTTGAAACCACAGGGCATTGACAAATAGTTTCCTTACTTTTTGAATGACATTAGTGCATTCAAGATGGTTAAGGGTTTACCTCTCCATCAGAAAATAAGGAAAAAAAAAAAAAAAAAAAGTTAATTTCTACATATAAAAGAACATAACGAATGGGCAGAAAGTAATCTTATTTTTACAAAATATACTGAAAAAATCATTTATAACAGGATTCATTTTAATTATTTCACTAGGGAAGAGTGTAGTCTCGCATTCTAGAACCCACTTTTACTTCGTGTACAAAAATGTCTGTATAGTATATACCTAGATGGACCTTACTGATTTGAAAATACAATTATTGTTGACATTGAAATTTGATGACCTTAACTCAGTTTCAAATGCATCTACTATAATTGGTTTTTGGCAATCATTAACAAGTGAACATTTGCCATATCAGAGAAAATTTGCCTCGACTTATGTATGATGTTTTGAAACAATGTACAGATACAATCAAGCATTTTGTAACCCCTGAAATTTATTAAAAATAAGCGGAGTTCACGTGACTGACTCAAATTTGAAAACCTCTTCATCTTTTGGTTACTAAGTTTGCCTCAAACATTACAAATTTGGCAAAATCATAGCAGGGCACAAAAGTCTAAATGATGTAAGTAGTGCTTAACCTTCAAAGGGCAAGCAATCTATGGGAAACATACTGCCCCGATTGCGACTGATTATGGACTAGCGTTCACCCACGCAGAGTTCTTTACATAACATGAGGGGAATAAAGATGTCATACAGTACCGGAATACAATGGCATGCCATAGCAAGTGTCCTGGTGCCCATTTTCCTTTGAAACAAGCCCACGGAATTTGAAAGCAATTTTGACATTGGCCGGTTCCAGCTTGTATGCTCGCCATTTGGTTCATTTATCTTACGTATGAAAAGAATTTGTAAAACAGAGCTGTATAATTCTATAAAATATTAATATATACATCAATATTAACAAGGGAAAGAGTGCCATGTGGCACACTAGAACTACGTCATATATTTTTTGGTGGATGAAACGCAAAAGGTTGGCCACCCGTTTTAGATGAAAGATGCTATTTATGCTATGGCCCTATATGTGACACCCCAATATGTGCCACATTAAATACATTAAACAATACATAACACTGTACAATCTGAAGCCTAAAGATATCTCACACATTCCAGAATATTGTCTGAACCATGCTACATGGGATATGTTAACAATTTCATACATAATGACTCCCCATTTCTACAGTAAAACATAACCGCATCATAAATTTCTCAATAATTCTTTTTCCTTTTTAATGTTTTGTTACAATTAGTCTCCACTTGGAGGTGGACACAGATGGGTTGATGCCAGGGAATTAAGGCTGGTTGCCCTGCCTAACACCCTGCTGTAGGCTCAAACATTGGTCCATTACCTTTACCATTGCGAGTCCTCTTGTATGCCAACAGCATCTGATGTTTCCTGGTGGACACCCATCCAAGTACTGACTAGACCCCAGTGGGCCTTAACCCCACTGATTGAGCAAAAAACGGCATACCCATCATGGTATGGCCACTAGTTTAGAATTCTCCATAATTAGAAGTTGAATTTTATACAGTATACCCTTACTATGCTAAATATAATAAAAGCTGTAACTGTGATAAAGCAGGCTTCACTTCAAAATACTCTAAATGGGAAGATATTAGGATAGAATGCAGTCTCAAGACATGAATGTTATCATGAAAAAATATATACTTTTCAACAAACAATGATCTTAAAAAAAATAAAAAAAAAAAAAAAAATAAATAAATAAAAATATATATATATATATATATATATATATATATATATATATATATATATATATATATATATATATATATATATATATATAAAATGTATTTACACTAGAGACGGCTGTTAATATCTTGTAGCAAAATAATTTCATTTTCATCATCCAAGTATGCAAAAGTACCTTTTAGGAAGCTCGTAGGATATTTAATCCTTTATAAAATATATATTAATTAAGTAATTAAAATATATTGATACAGTTCCCAATTCCATAAAAGGATATTAAAATTCTTTCACAAAATGAAGCAATATTTTTATTTCTCAAATATTTTTATGAACCAATTTTTAGCTGTAAATAATAAAGCTAAGATTTACAAAAACAAGATGCATTTCTCAGCTTATGAATTTATTATACATGTAATATAATTCTCGAATATCTATGCTGCACACTTTTCTCAGTTGTAGCAAAAACAGCGTCACTAAAATGCTTCTTCTACATCATACGTGTATATTCATTATGGCTTTTCTAAAGGTAGGTTCTCATTCTCCTCTTCCAAACCAAAATGTTTATCAAAATCTTTATGGGAAACCTTGCCTTTTCTCCTCTTTTTCAGCATCCTGTAGTCTTCATCCAACTCTTCCATTTCAGCTTCAGTTAAATGGTGTTTACGTTTTCTCTTTTCCCTCTGCTCTCTGCGCTTTTTCTTCTTTGTTGCCAAGTCTTTTTGCTTTGACCAAGGCTCTGACTTAAGTTTGGGAGATTTAATTCCTGGCCACTTACCAGTTTCCTTGAATGTGCTTAATTTCTGTAGTCTGTTCTTTTCTAACACTTTATTTTTATAGCTAAGGGCATTAAAATCAATTTGCAAAGCTTCAAAATTTTTGACATCAATTCCTTTCAGTTCAGGCATCCTTGGCATTTTCAATAAGCCATAACTTGTTGCTAGAGCACCAAAATCCAATTTTCTTATATTCAGGATTAATTTGACATCATGTTTCGAATAGGACTGAATGAAAGACACAAATGCTCTGTTGGCTTTATCCATCATGGCTCGATCATTTACCTGAAGCTTTCGAATTTTCTCAGCTAAACTTGTTACCGATCCTGGGGGTTTCATTGGCTCTAGTGTGACCTTTTGATTTAACCGAATAAATTCCGCATAATCAGCTTCACTCGGCATCAACATGATGATAGCCGACCCCACGTTTCCACTCCTTGCAGTCCGGCCACAGCGATGAACAAACGCTGCAGCCGATGATGGTGGGTCAAACTGAATAACCCAATCGACTTTTGGAATATCCACTCCCCGACCCATAACATCAGTGCATAGCAATACACCTGACTTTAGTGACCTAAATTTATCAAATATTTTAAACCTTTTATCTTTGATCTTTCCATGGAGAGACTGTACAATAACACCCTTCAGAAACTCCTGTAATAACGATTTAAAATATTTAACACATGCACAAGTTGGGAAAAACACCATGGTCTTTTCATTCTTCCTTTCTTTCAACATAGCAACAAGAATTTCAAACTTTTTGTCTGTTTCACATAGCATGTAATAATTTTGTAATGATGCTGGAGTTCTTTCATCACCTTTTGCATCAGGTTCTTTTACTCTAACTTGCATGGGGTTCCTCAAACCTGCACGGATGAGGTTGACGACATCTGAAGTCTGGGTAGCTGAGAACAAACCAGTTCGCCTCTGTTTGGGAAGGTAAGCTAATATAGTATTGAGTGTACTAATAAAGCCTAAATCTAAAAGTCTATCAGCTTCATCTAGAATCAAAACTTCAAGACTCTTTACTCCTGCAGCAAAGCTTGGACCATCCAGGTTTCGGGACAGCAAATCTTCTAATCTCCCGGGGGTTGCTACAATAATATGCGCACCTCTTTCAGCAAATGTCTGAATGTCTTCACCACTATATGACCCACCCATCATGAGCATTGATGAGAGCTCAGGAGTATGTGCTAGAAATTTTTCTACAACTTCATGAATTTGAGTGGCTAATTCTCTTGTAGGAGATATAACAATGGCCCCAATATCATGTTTTTTCAACGGTAATTCCAGTTGTTTAAGAATCTGAATAATTGGAATAACAAACGCTAGTGTCTTGCCGCTTCCCGTCACTGCTTCTGCAGCAACATCCTTGTGGCTTAAAAGCAAGGGGATGCAGGCAGCTTGAACAGGCGTCATTTGTTTGAATCCAAAGTCTATAATGGTTTGTTTAACTGGATCCAAAAGATCAACGGGCAAACTATTCCAGGCAGTCTTCATGATGATGATGATACAATAATAATGATGGTGATAATGATGAGAACCAAAGCAACTCGATAAATGGGATGCCTCTTAAACAGTTAAATCAGCAGTGTTCTGAAAGAAGTACAAGGGTAGGCATTAGAATTTCAAATGATAATATTCTTTTAATTCTAAAGCAATTTGAGAGTACAATACAATAGCAAAGCTTGGCATGCTGCACTAAATGAACACTATCAATAGAGTGAATAATAAATTTTACCCAAGTACTTCTTTTGTAATAAAATCATTACAACAAGGGCCAATCACAAAAAATATTTAAAAAGAGAACCGTATTAAAAAACCATAAGGATTGGTTTAGATATGATGTTGAAATCTGGAATAACCTACCCCTTGGAGTGGCAAAATCTGAATCTTTAAAGCAAACTGAGAGGAATTTAGACTGAGCATGGAAGGAAAGGGAGTTAAAATTTACTATAAGGTTTGAATTAACCAGGCTTGTTGATTTAAATTGCCTGATTTAAAACAATTTAAATCAGAGTATAAAAATCATGATTGAAATTAGAATGATTTCTTACAAAATATGGTAATACAGTATGTCTAATTCCATTCAATTAAATATACAGTGTTCCCCCGGTTATTCGCATTTCTTGGTTCGCGTTCTCATTGTATCGCGGTTTTTTGGGGGATAAATTATTATTTTATTTTATGTGTATATGCAAAAATATTAAAATATTAAAAAAAAAAAAAATCTCAGTATTTTCATTTTTTTTATTGAAAAAAAACATATTTCATTATCTAATTGATAAAAAAATATTTATTTCCCAGCCTACGAATAATAAAACAGTAAAAAATAGTCAAAAACATAAATTTAGATAGATAGATAGATACGTTTATTGACCACCTCTTTTGAAAAGTACAGTATAATCTTTACAAAAGGAATATTTGGTCCAAATTACAATGAATAAATACAATAGATTTTGTACAATCATCAAATAAGTAAATGAATTTTAAATTAATATACATTGTACTAATAACTGAATGATATACGTACATACAGTATAACTCACAGTATTGCATCATGAAAAATAGTGTTTGATAGCGTACAATGTATCAGGGTCGCAGCTACGTGAGCTAGCATATATATTTATATTTCTAGTAGTTTCATGATTTTATTGATAAAAAAACGTATTTATTAGCCTAAGAATAATAAAACAGTAAAAAAAAGTAAAAAACATAAACACTAACAGTATTGCAACATGTAAAATACGATACCGCTATCAGCGTTTCAGACAAAGACTTGTTCAGTCTAACTCACGTGTGCGCCGTTCACGTCGTGCTTATTAAACGTTTTGCATGTGTTTGATAGCGTACAATGTATTGGGGTCACAGCTGCGTGAGCTAGCATATATATTTATATTTCCAGTAGTTTCATGATTTTATTGATAAAAAAAACTTACTTCTTAGCCTAAGAATAATAAAACAGTAAAAAATAGTAAAAAACATAAATACTAACAGTATTGCAACATGTAAAATACGATACCGCTATCAGCGTTTCGGACAAAGGCTTCCACCATCTTCCATTGTCTTGCCTCACTCGTGTGCGCCATTCACGTTGTGCTTATTATTATTAATATGTTTTGCTTGTGATCTTTTTTACTCGCTTATTTTAACCTTTGCAATGCCTCCCAAGCATCCTTCATCTTCTAAGGCTTCTTGTAGTGAGCTTAAGCGGCAAAGGAAAATGTTAACCATTGTAGATAAAGTGAAAGTCTTAGATATGTTGAAAGAAGGAAAAAAGTTTGTGGATGTCGGCCGCTATTTTACGTAAACATAAAAATGATTGTAAAATACTGCACCTATGTATGTCAAGTCATCATCACCTCATTCACGGTAAGTTTTCCTATCACTTTCATAAAAAATTACGTTGCTTGCTGTTATTTATAATGTAAAGGGTGTTTTTTAACAGTACAGGGAGGGTCTATACAGTGTAAACGTAAAAATATATTAAAATATCTATGCACATATAGGCTGATCCTACTCCGCGGTTTTCCTGGTTCGCGCCGGGTCCCGGAATTGAACTACCGCGGTAAGGGGGGGAACACTGTATAAGAACGCAATTTATTCCAAAAGAAATAAATATAATTCTACTCCTTGGTAACGATTTACTATTATATCCTGCTGTTTGATTAATTCCCCCTGAGAGAGGGGGGGTAAGAGTACTTCCTCAGCATTTCCCTGGATGAGGTAAAAGTTGACTCAATGGGGCAGAGCGGGATGAATGGGAATTTCCTTCTCTGCACGTTCTTCTTGCAAAGCGTCAAGACATTTTGCTTTGACTCAGCCATCCTTCTTATAAGGGGTAAAAAAAATTTAATAAGTAGCCAAACAGTTAAATATTTCGAAATTACTTTGATGGAAAATTTAGCAGTACAGTGTTCCTTCGATTATCGCGATGGTTCGGTTCCTGGACCCGGTGCGAGACAGGAATATCGCAAAGTAGGATCAGCCTATATGTACATAGATATTTTATTTTTACGTTTACACTTTATAAACCCTCCCTGTACTGTTAACAAACCACCCTTTACTTCATAAATAACAACATGCAACGTAAATTTATATGAAAGTGATAGATAAAATTGAATTCCATTCAATTAAATATACAGTGTTCCCCCGGTTATTCGCATTTCTTGGTTCGCGTTCTCACTGTATCTCGGTTTTTTGGGGGATAAATTATTATTTTATTTTATGTGTATATGCAAAAATATTAAAATATTAAAACAAAAAAAAATCTCAGTATTTTAATTTTTTTTTATTGAAAAAAACATATTTCATTATCTAATTGATAAAAAAATATTTATTTCCCATCCTACGAATAATAAAACAGTAAAAAATAGTCAAAAACATAAATTTAGATAGATAGATAGATATGTTTATTGACCACCTCTTTTGAAAAGTACAGTATAATCTTTACAAAAGGAATATTTGGTCCAAATTACAATGAATAAATACAATAGATTTTGTACAATCATCAAATAAGTAAATGAATTTTAAATTAATATACATTGTACTAATAACTGAATGATATACGTACGTACAGTATAACTCACAGTATTGCATCATGAAAAATAGTGTTTGATAGCGTACAATGTATCAGGGTCGCAGCTACGTGAGCTAGCATATATATTTATATTTCTAGTAGTTTCATGATTTTATTGATAAAAAAACGTATTTATTAGCCTAAGAATAATAAAACAGTAAAAAAAAGTAAAAAACATAAACACTAACAGTATTGCAACATGTAAAATACGATACCGCTATCAGCGTTTCAGACAAAGACTTGTTCAGTCTAACTCACGTGTGCGCCGTTCACGTTGTGCTTATTAAACGTTTTGCATGTGTTCGATAGCGTACAATGTATTGGGGTCACAGCTGCGTGAGCTAGCATATATATTTATATTTCCAGTAGTTTCATGATTTTATTGATAAAAAAAACGTACTTCTTAGCCTAAGAATAATAAAACAGTAAAAAATAGTAAAAAACATAAATACTAACAGTATTGCAACATGTAAAATACGATACCGCTATCAGCGTTTCGGACAAAGGCTTCCACCATCTTCCATTGTCTCGCCTCGCTCGTGTGCGCCATTCACGTTGTGCTTATTATTATTAATATGCTTTGCTTGTGATTTTTTTTACTCGCTTATTTTAACCTTTGCAATGCCTCCCAAGCATCCTTCATCTTCTAAGGCTTCTTGTAGTGAGCTTAAGCGGCAAAGGAAAATGTTAACCATTGTAGATAAAGTGAAAGTCTTAGATATGTTGAAAGAAGGAAAAAAGTTTGTGGATGTCGGCCGCTATTTTACGTAAACATAAAAATGATTGTAAAATACTGCACCTATGTATGTCAAGTCATCATCACCTCATTCACGGTAAGTTTTCCTATCACTTTCATAAAAAATTACGTTGCTTGCTGTTATTTATAATGTAAAGGGTGTTTTTATAACAGTACAGGGAGGGTTTATACAGTGTAAACGTAAAAATATATTAAAATATCTATGCACATATAGGCTGATCCTACTCCGCGGTTTTCCTGGTTCGCGCCGGGTCCCGGAATTGAACTACCGCGGTAAGGGGGGGAACACTGTATAAGAACGCAATTTATTCCAAAAGAAATAAATATAATTCTACTCCTTGGTAACGATTTGCTATTATATCCTGCTGTTTGATTAATTCCCCCTGAGAGAGGGGGGGGTAAGAGTACTTCCTCAGCATTTCCCTGGATGAGGTAAAAGTTGACTCAATGGGGCAGAGCGGGATGAATGGGAATTTCCTTCTCTGCACGTTCTTCTTGCAAAGCGTCAAGACATTTTGCTTTGACTCAGCCATCCTTCTTATAAGGGGTAAAAAAAATTTAATAAGTAGCCAAACAGTTAAATATTTCGAAATTACTTTGATGGAAAATTTAGCAGTACAGTGTTCCTTCGATTATCGCGATGGTTCGGTTCCTGGACCCGGTGCGAGACAGGAAAGTCGCAAAGTAGGATCAGCCTATATGTACATAGATATTTTATTTTTACGTTTACACTTTATAAACCCTCCCTGTACTGTTAACAAACCACCCTTTACTTCATAAATAACAACATGCAACGTAAATTTATATGAAAGTGATAGATAAAATTACGATGAATGAACTGGTAATTACATGACATACTCATGTACATAGGTATTTTACAATTATTTTTACGTTTACGTACTGTATAAACCCTCCCTGCACTGTTAAAAAAACACCCTTTACTTTATAAATAACAGCAAGCAACGTAAATTTTTATGAAAGTGATAGGAAAACTTACCGTGAATGAGGTGATGATGACGTGACATACTCATATACATAGGTATTTACAATTATTTTTACGTTTACATACTGTATAAACACTCCCTGCACTGTTAAAAAAACACCCTTTACTTTATAAATATAAATAACAGCATGCAACGTAAATTTATATGAAAGTGATAGGAAAACTTACCGTGAATGAAGTGATGATGACGTGACATACTCATGCACATAGGCATTTTACAATTATTTTTACGTTTACGTACTGTATAAACCCTCCCTTCACTGTTAAAAAAACACCCTTTAGTTTATAAATAACAGGATGCAACGTAAATTTATATGAAAGTGATAGATAAAATTACGGTGAATGAAGTGGTAATTACATGACATACTCATGTACATAGGTATTTTACAATTATTTTTACATTTAGGTACTGTATAAACCCTCCCTGCACTATTAAAAAAACACCCTTTACATTTTTTATCAAAATAATGAAATTTGCTTTTTTCAATAAAAAAATGAAATACTGGGAATTTTTATTTTTTCAATATTTTAATATTTTTGCGTATACCCACAAAATAAAATAATAATTTGCCTAAAAAAAAACCGTGGTACAGTGAAAACGCGAACCAAGAAACGCGATCCAGCGGGGGATCACTGTATTCTAGTTTTATATAAGTTTTTAGACGTAATAAAGGTACGGGCATAAATACTTAATTTACTGTTCTGTACTTAAAATTTGCTAAATACAACTTTATGTAAAAACAGCACTGTAGTTGTTATGTAGGAAAAGTTTTCATACACTTATATCGTGTAGGCTCAAATTGCACTAATTATATCAAAGTAACATGAAGGACAATTAGAGATGCCATAAGAACTTTTGCAGTTAATAGTTATAATTTCACCTTTGTGGGGTAGTATTGTAGTCAGTGGAGTAAAAAATCAGCGTACTTATGTAAATGAAAAAGAAAAAAATTAATTTAAATTAACAAAATCGATTTCTATATTATCATTTTCAATTCAAGATTTTGTCCAACCCCGGAATTAACATATTAAATATTACCAAAACCAAAACCGCACGACAAAAGCCCACAACATAGGGTAAGTGTTTACTTTTAAACCCCCATTTAAATAGAACCTAATGAAATCATAAGTTCTGTTAGATTAGTCTATGGTAAATTTTCATGGTGACAACAATCTCGCTTTCGAAGTGATAATTGTTTCCCTATGGCTGCTGATGTGTTTTGAACGAACCTGACCTTCAAAGCCATCAAAAATTATTTCTAACTTAACATATAAACGAGTGATTACGATGATCATAAAAGTCAGAATCAATCAAAATACATAAAAAATCAGAGGGAATACAAAATTCACCCCTATTTACGAACTACCATAGAAGTAAAGCAAAATGAAAATGCAGAAGGAGGCTTTATTTCCACCTCAATACATTTCCCACAAAATGGTTCTGGTTAGACAACCACTCATCAATAACTACATAACATCATGACTGACAGTCTACCGACGACTTTGCAGATAAGTCCAGGCACTCCAGAGCAGCTCTGTGGTTCTATTAATGACAAAAAATGGGTAACAAAGACAAAAGGGTTATGGTTCGATTTATGAAACCTTTCTATTTTTGGACTAATCTATTTCTTTCTGATAGATTTCGATGTGCATTGAATTAATCTCATAATTATTTTTCATCGGAAAACACTATTTTTTGCGTTAGAGCCGAAACTGGTAGGCAGTAAAGGGTACATAGACAATCAAATCTAATAAAGTCTAATCTAACCTTAATCAGCTAATCTAACTCAAATATGAAGCCTTACATACCATAAACGGGTGAATCTGAGTGTTACATTTCAGTAAGCGGTGGCAACAATGATTTCTCGGGTAGGATATGGAAGGGGAGAATAAAACAAATCTTAACCAAAAACAGTTTTCCACACATGCCCCTTATCCCTATTCACCTCATGTGCATGAGTAACTCAGCCCTTATTCCACCATGAATGCTTAGTTATCTACAGATCAGTAGCGAACATTTCTACAATGAGAGACAGCAGGAAGAACTCTGCCAGAGATTTAAAAACAAATTACGAGATATTAAATATTTCCAAAACGACTCATTTTCGACTTTTTTTTATATTAAAAAAAAACGTTAATGTCTTTAAATATCGAGACGTACTTGAGTAATATAAAATACTCGGGGAGGAGACGGGTGTACAAAAAATAATGTCCACCCCTGCTTATCTGATTTCATAACTGAAACTATTCTTTCACTTTTGGCTGTTTTTCTACTATTGTGCGTGTTTATTTCATCCAACCGTTCTAAAATTAGCCATCTTACAATGCAGCTCAATATGTTTCCTACAGGCAGTTGTCTGCCTTACAGTAGGCAATTTTTTTTTTATTACCAGAGCAATTTACCATGAAGCGTACAGCCATGCGCGATTTTATCTCATCGAGTAAAATGCACGTGCTGAATAACATTTAAGTATTATTAAAAAGAAGTACATAGATACGTCCACCAAATTACATAATCACCACTTTACCTTTCACAAAATATTTGTATAATTCTTGCATAAGGCAGAAAAACGACATTATTCTCAGCGACTTCGGATCCAGCAGTCACATAGTTTGGTTACACAATAACACAAAGTCACAGACGAAGATCAAAAGTTATAAACAACATCTGCCTTTACAACGGCGTTTTTTAAGTGCTCCTTTTTCATTCTTTCTATTGTTAAATTGTTATTTCAAGTACAGTCCAGTCTGCTAGTTTAATTTCAGTCTGCTGGTGTTAATCTATGAAAAATTTTACATATTTCCAGAAATTTCTAGGTATTTGGGGCACCAAATTAAAAGATACTGAAGATTTTCTTCCCCTGCTCCACATGGAGTTTTGTTTTCATAAATTTATTGCGCATAATAGCGTCAGTCAAGTAAACAAATCAAGAAATATTGAAACAAAAGAATTAATCTTTGCAAGACGAACCACACAGGCATGTACATTAAGCTGAAGTCACGAAATTCATCCTACATACATACATATATAAAGCCTCATTTTTCCTCAGTCTACACATACTTCAACCACTCCTCTTAGCTCCTCGGGGATAAAAGGTTGCCACATTTTCACCTTCCCTTTCACCTTGCTTGGGTCATCCACGAATGAGGACCGACAGACGCAGCTAGTTTATCATCACTAAGTCATCACATGTCAGTGAGACAACATGGATTCAGAGAAGGTAGATCAACAGTAACAAACTTATTAGAATTTTATGATGAGGTAAGCCGAATTTTACAAAAAAGAGAGGGCTGGGCAGATTGCATATTCCTAGACTTCCAGAAAGCATTTGACATGGTTCCACACGGGGAACTTATTAAAAATCTGCAAGCAATGGCGAGAATAGGTGGAAATGTTTTGGAATGGAAAGAAATTACTTAGAAGGAAAGGAATGGAGGGTTAGAGTAAGACACTCAGTGTGAATGGAGAACAGTTAGTAGAAGAGTACCATAGAGTTCAATTTTAGGGCCACTTTTGTTCCTGTATGTGTAAATGATCTACCTTAGTCTGTAAATTCATTCATGAATATGTTTGCAGATGATACAAAGATTGTGCAGAGAGTAAGAGACGGGATCAATGGTAGAGAACTTCAGGAAAGACCCAAATAGTCTGCATGAGTGGTCAGAAAAGTGACTAATGACATTCAATACTTCTAAATAAAAGGTATGAAAATGGGTACAAGTGCAAAAAGACCCAAACTTTACTACCTAATGGCAGGAGCAGAACTTCAAGATATAGAGAATGAGAAACATCTAGGAGTTAACACATTGGCAGATTTGTCTCCTGAATTGCATATAAATGGCATAGTAAGGGCAGCATATACTTTCTTAGCAAATGTAAGAGTAATCTTCAGGCACATGGACAAGGAAATGTTCAGAAATATATAAGTAACCTATGTGAAGCCAAAGCTTGAATATGTGGCCCCTTTTTGGAATCCGCACTTGGAAAAGCATAAAGTTAAGCTTGAAAAATTTCAAAGACATGCCACAAAACTGGTGCCAGAAGTACGCAATCTCAGTTATGATGAGAGGCTGAGGGTATTATACTTTTCATCATCTGAAGCTAAAATAATGAGGGGGATATGGTGATGGTTTTTAAATTCCTTCATAGTTATGACAGAGTGAATAGGGATCGATATATTGATATGGCTGGCTCTAGAACTAGAGGTCATAGCATAAAGTTTGGTGAGAAAACTTCCTTGCAGGATGTAAGGAAGCACTTTTTGAGTGTAAGAGTAGTTGATAATTGGAATTCTCTAAGCGAGGAGGTAGTTAATGCTACTCAATCCATAGTATTAAAGACCAGAATGATAAGTATCACTAAGTACAAAACCGAAACGACTAGGAGACAGGAAGTTACGAGCTTGTGGCTCTTTTCCGTAAGCACAATTAGGTCATTACACTTAGGTAATTACATGGCAATTCCCCTCATACCCCTCCATCACTGTTCACTTAGCTAACAGGTGCGGGAAATCTCTTTGGCTCATGTTACCTATACACAATCTTCTCCACACATTCCTATCTTTTGCACGCTCTCTTCTCTGCTCCACTGACAATCTATGTGCATTGAATGCCCTTATTACGCCATCTGTTATGTTTCTTACCTGTTTAAGATAAGTTGATGGGTGTAAAGCTCTATGAAGCTCTATAATTATGTATGATGTGTAGTCATTATAATACATATCCCATTCTAGTCGTTAATATAGATGAAGTGGGGTGGATATGTATACACAACTGTACTGTAACTGCTTTTATTTCGTTATGCCATTTGTAGAAGAGTATAAATTCTAAAACTAATCAAAATATGTATATGACATGAGAACAATCAATAAT
Source organism: Halocaridina rubra (assembly GCA_037179515.1). Lineage (NCBI taxonomy): Eukaryota > Metazoa > Arthropoda > Malacostraca > Decapoda > Atyidae > Halocaridina > Halocaridina rubra. The sequence goes on along the minus strand of JAXCGZ010020925.1, from coordinate 31,741 downwards.
ACTGGATAATACTGAAACATTTAATACAAGGGTTGAATCCTTTATGTAAAGGGTCGAAATATGCTGTTCATGGTTGTCAAACGTAAATAATAGAAAACACTTTCTGAGTGTGCAATAGAAAATTTAACACTAATTAAAGGGGCATCTTAGACACAATACTTCCTTCCCTCTTAAAAGAGTTTTGACTGCATGTATGGGTATATGCAAAATATATCTTGTCTTAATATCTATATTATCATAATATCATGCATGGTTACGAATCTAATTTCTTAGGTGCTATTCCCCTGGCTGCCCTATCAGGAAGTACCCTGCGTGCAACTGGACTCTAGGGTAAAGGCACTGTTAACACGTCTGCTGAGAATGAAACCTCTGTGTTCGTGGCTGGTTTCACTGCATTTCTGGGATGAAGAGCTTATTCAGTATCAGACAAATCTGCTGAAAGGTGGTGCACCAAGAAGGCTTTAGCTGATCAGTGTGTCTCTTCATTACATTCCCATTTACTCAAACATCATAATGCATATTCCCAACCTTCCGTGTAATTTCCCCAGGTATCCACTTGTCTGGTGTTGTGTATGATCGTACAAGTACTGGAGATGAAGGCTTAAAGTGTCGTATCTCCTTTTGGTGTTGTAACTGTGTCAAGCCTTTGTTCTGCTTATCACTAAGAAAATCAGGCAACATCAGCTCTAACTTAGCCCTAATCCGTCTCCCCATCTACAAAACTGATGGTGCCATATCCGTAGTTGCATGCGGAGTAGTTCGTTAACTTAAGAGAAATTTACTTATGCTAGTAGGAGCAGTAGCATGTGAGGCTTGTCGACATTTCATATTATGTTTAAATGTCTGGACAAATCTTTCAGCCTCCCCATTTGTGGCAGGATGATACGATGCAGAAAAGGTGTGTAGAATACCATTTACATCCAAAAGATCTTTGAATTCCTGAGAGGAAAACTGAGGACCATTATTAAATACTATGTGCTCTGGCAGACCATGGACTGTAAATAGTGGCATTAGTGCTTTGATAGTGCAAATTAAGGTAGTTGACTGCACTGGAATGATCTCTAGCCATTTAGTGTAAGCATCGACAACAATTAAGTAAGAATATCCAAGAAATGGGCCAGCAAAATCAATGTGTAGCCATTGCCAAGCATGTCTAGGATATTCCCAGGGGTGCAAATGTGCTGGTTTGGGATTATTTTGATTGATGGAAGAAGTTGTACATTTCTGAATAGATATTTCAATGACCCTGTCTATTCCCGGTCACCACATGTAACTTCTAGCTATTGCTTAAGATCTTACAATGCCCTGGTGATCCTCATGTAGATCAGTGAGTACCTGTTCCTTAAGCTGCTTAGGAACAACAACCCTGGCCCCACGTAATATGCAATCCAGTTCCGCACTAAGTTCAGATCATACTGCCACATATGGTTTACATTCTTCCTGAGTCATTGTTGAACCTCGACCAGTAAGTTAATGCTGCAGTATCTTGGACAGTATTGGATCCAGTTTTGTGCTTTTAGCTATATGTTTAGCTGTGATAGGTAAGTTGTAGCTGACCAGTAAGTAAATGTTGAAGTATCTTGGACAATATTGGATCCAGTTTTGTGCTTTTAGCTATGTGTTTAGCTGTGATAGGTAAGTTGTAGCTGTCTAACAACAAAATACTGACATCATGGTCTGTAGAAGGTTTGGCTACGGGTAAGTGAGATAGTGCGTCTGCATTTCCTATCTTGGTAGTAGACTTGTACTCTAATGGATAATTATATGCTGCCAAAATGATACCCCACCTTTGTAGTCGTGCAGCAACTAGAGTAGGTAAACCTGCTTTGAGACCTAAAATGGCTGATAATGGTTTGTGGTTAATAACTAACTTAAATTCCTTCCTACCATATAGGTATATGTGGAATTTCTTTACAGCATACACTAGTGCAAGGCCCTCCTTTTCAATTTGTGAATAGTTTCTTTCTGCCTTTTTCAACAATATAGATGCATAAGCAATTGGCATTTCTGTGCCATTGGGTCCGACATGAGCTAAAATTGCACTTAAGCCTAACTGTGAGGCGTCACACACTACTTTTACTGGCAAGTCCATTCTGAAATGCGTCAAGAGCTTTGGAGAAGTTATTTCTGCTTTTATTTTCTCAAATGACTGCTGACGGTCCACTGACCATTGCCAAGATAGGTCTTTGTTTAACAGTCAATATAGTGAATCTGCTAGGGTAGCAAAGTCTTTTATGAACTTTCCATAAAATGTTGCAAGTCCTAAAAACGACTGTAGCCTTGACATTTTCAGACACTTTTGCTGATTGTACTGCCCTGACTTTGTCATCTGTCCTGTAAATACCCTGGTCATTTATTTTGAGCCCTACATATTCAATTGTTGAACTTTAAAATGACAGTTGCTATTTTTATTTTCATTCCATTTTCTTGGATGTGTTTCAATACTGCTACTAGTCTTTCGTGATGCTCTTTCTCGTCCTTTCCTGCTACTAATATGTTATCAACAAAACAAAATACTCTGGGCAATCCATTGAATATCTTATCCATGGCTTGCTGCCATATTGCGGGACTGCTGGCTATTCCATATGGTAGTCTTTTTGGATGAAATAACCCTAAATGAGTATATATTGTACGGTATTCTTGTGATTACCTAATTGTGATTACCTAATTGTGTTTACGGGAAAGAGCCCAAAGCTCGTATCTTCCCGTCTCCTCATCGGTTCCATTTTATACTTAGTGATACTTATCATACCTGTCCTTAAAATTATGGATTGAGATAGCATTAACTACCTCCTCGCTTAGCCAATTCCAATTATCAACTACTCTTACACTGAAAAAGTATTTCCTTACATCCTGCAAAGAAGTTTTCTTACGAAGCTTCAAACTATGACCTCTAGTTCTAGAGCCTGCCATATCAAAATATCGATCCCTATCCACTCTATCATAACCATAAAGGAATTTAAAGACTGTCACCATATCCCCCCTCACTCTTCTAGCTTCGAGTGATGGTAAGTCTAATTCCCTCAGCCTCTCATCATAACTGAGATTGCGTATTTCTGGCACCAGTTTCGTGGCATGTCTTTGAACTTTTTCAAGCTTAGCTATGTGCTTTTCCAAGTGCGGATTCCAAAATGGGGCTGCATATTCGAGTTTTGGCCTCACATAGGTTACATAAATATTTCTGAACATTTCCTTGTCCATGTGCCTGAAGCATTTGATAAGAATGCATATGCTGCCCTTACTATGCCATTTATATGTATTTCTGGAGACATGCTTTAGGTCAATTTTATAAAAGACTTTACATTCTCCTAGGGCTGCAAACATGTTTGTAGGGCTGGGTAGAGGGTATTGGGCTATTTGTAGCTGAGGGTTTAGTGTTGCCTTATAATCTCCATACAACCGGACACCTTCATCTTGTTTGGCTACTGGAACTAAACGGGTTCCCCAGTCTGAATACATTACTCTCTCCCATGTGCCTTCTGCTTCTAACCTTTTAGTTTCCTGTTTAACTGAGGCCTTTAAAGCAAATGGAAAAGGTCTAGGAACAAAAAATCTTGGGTGTTGCGTCAGATTTCAGAACTAAGGTTGCCTTTGTGTTTTTTACTGTGCCATGTCCTTCAGTAAAAATCTCATCAAATTCTGAAAACACATCACTCACAGGGTTAACAGTTTTATGTTCTACCTTCAGAACCTCCAAAATTTCTGACCAATTTAACTGAAAATGTTTCAACCAATCTAAACCCATTAATGTCTGACCTTGGCCTTTCACAATGGTAGGGAGCAGATCCTATGCTGTCTGCTGATTATACTGAACATTAACCTTGGCTGAACCTATTACCTTGATGTTGTGTGCATTGTAATCCCACAGAACTTTATTGTAAGCTTCTATGGACAAATTAGGTATTTTGCATGCCACCTGTTCTGACATCACAGAGGCAGCTGCTGCTGTGTCAACTTGCATGACAATGGGCACACTGTTTATGTTTACTGTAATCATTAATCTCTTGTGTTTGCCACTTATAGAGTTAATTTGAAAAGCAAATTCTGGTTTACTGCTATCTAATTGCTCTGATGGCTCATATGACTGAACATTCTGTTGTGTTTCAGGTTTAACTGAGGTATAATTGATGTGTTTCTCTGTTTTGTGGAACCTACACATCTTACTGAAATGACCCTTGCGTCCACAATTGTTACATTTCTTGTCAGTTGCTTGACACTTTGTCCTGTCACTAGGATAATGACCTGCCCTACCACACCTGAAACATGGTTTTGTATTTGTGGATTGTTTACCCTAAGATTTACTTTGAGCTGTCGTGTTTTTACCTTGTTGCCATTGTCGTTTACCATACTAGGAGGACACTTTATTAACCTGAAAATAATTCTGTGAGCCATCAATGGTTGAGCTTGAGAATTTGCTGCTTCCAGAATCCTAGCTGTGTCTACCTTATCTAATGTTAGTGTTTTCTCCTGAAGAAATATTTTTTTCTAAATTCATGTGAAATACATTTGGCTATAGCCCGATCTATTATGACATCGTCCCTGTTATGGAACTTGCAAGTAGAAGCTAACTCTTTCAACTTGGTAACAAAAGAATCAACTGATTCACTTGCATCATGGTGTACTGGCTAAACCTAAATCTCTAATATCTAAAATGAATTTTAGGAGCAGAATAGGCATTTAAACAATTAATTGTTTTTGAAGGGTGCTACCTGCAGGTGTGAGGGCTTTATACACCTGTACCTCTAGACCTGCTACATGGAGTAGTAGGGCATGCTTATGCTCAACCTTGGTGACTCCTATGGCCTTCAGGTAGATGTCAAACGAATCTATCAACTTATTCCACCTCTGTGCAATCGTGGAAGGTTCCTCTTGTATGGAAAATGCTCGGGCATGGGTAGATCAAGCACCATGGTTGTGGTTGACTGCTATGGGCTGGTTACATACTCCTGCCAAAACTTAGTTGGTGCCAGGTGTGTTGCCTCCTCTGCCCGGTGTCGTTACCACTCGTTGCCACTGTTATGTTCCTTACCTGTTCAAGATAAGTAGATAGTTGTAAAGCTCTATGAAACTCTATAATTGTGTATGATGTGTAGTCATTATAATACATATCCCATTCTCGACGTTAATGTTATAGAGATGAAGTGGGATGGATATGTATACACAACTATATTGTAACTGCTTTTATTTTGTTACGCCATTTGTAGAAAAGTATAAAATCTAAAACTAAACAATATAATATATATATATATATATATATATATATATATATATATATATATATATATATATATATATATATATATATATATATATATATATATAATATATATATATATATATATATATATATATATATATATATATATATATATATATATATATATATATATATATATATATATATATATATATATATATATATATATATATATATATATATATATATATATATATATATAATATATAAATATATATATATATATTTTATATATATATATATATATATATATATATATATATATATATATATATATATATATATATATATATATATATATATATATATATATATATATATATATATATATATTGTTTACTTTTAGATTTTATACTTTTCTACAAATGGTGTAACAAAATAAAAGCAGTTACAGTATAGTTGTGTATACAGATCATCCCACTTCATCTCTATAACATTAACGACGAGAATGGGATATGTATTATAATGACTACACATCATACACAATTATAGAGCTTCATAGGTGACAACAGCTGGAATCCACTTAGGACTTCGATTAGCATAGTTTAGAATCATTACAGTGGAGTAGGAGAGAGTTGGACTTTCCTAGGTTCCTTAGAGCATAATTGCTTTTGAGCTTGCTGACGCTCATGGACATTAGCAGAAACACTCACCAGACCACAATAAATCTAACAGAGAAAGTAGACAACCACCAAACAATAGTTTTGCTGACGAAATACCAGTAGTAGAATGAGTTGTTAGACGATAGTTAAACACAAACTTGTCAATAACCAACTGAATGTCAGCAGAAGAAGACGATTTCTTAACTGATCGCTTAAAAGTCTGAACTATTCTCTCCGCTAGTCCATTAATACTTGGTTTATAAACAGCTGTCGTAACATGCCTGAGACCACTGCACTGAATAAAGTCCTGGAACTCCCTCGAAGTAAAACAGGGTCCATTATCTGAAACAATAGAAATAGGCAATCCAAATTGTGTAAAGGAATTTTTAGGCAACTGATAGTTCCACTAGAAGTAGTATCTCTAGCGAGATAGATATCTACCCACTTAGAATGAGCATCAACAATTATCAAGAGGGCTAAGGTAATCTACATGAATGCTGTGCCATGGGTGAGTAGGCCACTCTCACCAAGGAATTCCGTTTTAGGAGGATTCGCTCCATGTGACAGGCAATCAGGGCAAGAATTGCACAATTCTTCCAAATCCTTATCAAGATTGGGCCACCATAGGTAGCTTCTAGCAAATAATATCATATGAGATGAACCCGCATGAGATGAGTGTAGCTCACTCATGATTCTAGGTCTGAGTTTAGCAGGTACAACAACACGAGAACCCCAAAGAAAGTAGCCATTCTGCAAGGAGAGTTCATTCTTTCTTTGAACATAAGGTGTAAGTTTCGGGTCACCAGTAGAAGATGTAGGCCATCCAAGTTCATAATACTTGATTATTTTAGACATAGTAGGATCCTTGTTAGTTTCTTTACGGATATGTTCACTCATGACAGGTAAGGAATTTAGGAACTTAACAAGCTTGTGCCACTCTGAAGGAATAGGAGCGCCCTTAGTAGTTCCACTAGACTCATTTGACAGCGGCAAACGAGTTAAAGCATCCGCGGTACCAAGTAAATCACCGGACCTATGACACAAAGTGAAGTTATGACTTTGCAGTAGCAAAGACCATCTCGGAATTCTACCAGAGGCCATAGGTGGAACATTCTTTGAAGGAGAAAAGATACCAAGCAGTGGTCTGTGGTTTGTAATGACAGAAAAGTTAGCTTGTCCCCATAAATAGTAGTGGAATTTTTGCAATATGCTGTCCATTTAGAGGGCTTCTTACTCTAGCTGAGAATAATTGCGTTCTGTCATAGTAAGAGTACGGGAGACAAAACAGATGGGTCTTTCAACATTATCAGTCAAATGGCACAAGACACCACCTATACCATAGGCACTACTGTTGTCTGCTACTACTACGAGGGGCAATTTTGGGTCAAAGTGCACAAGGTCATCAGAAATAAGCAGAATCTCTTTAGATTTCTTAAAGGTATTCTCCTGCTCAGCACCCACGGCCATGGAGGGTTAGCTTTTAACAACCTATTCAATGGTTCTAGCAAAGTAGCTGCTTGAGGCAGGAACGTCTATAGAAACTGATTAAGCCTAGGTAGGCTCTCAGCTGTGTAGTATTTGTAGTAGCTGGAGCTTCAGAAAGAGCTTTTACTTTGTCTACGATAGGGTGGATACCTTGTTTGTCAAGTTTACATCCAAGATAGGTTACACTAGCAACTCCAGTATGACAATTGTTTAGTTTCAGCTTTAGACCAGCTGATTGGAGGAGGGTGATGGAAATGAATATACAGGGTAGGAGAAGGAGAGGGAAACCAAAGCGTAGTTGGATGGATTGCATCAATGACGACCTGAGGTCTAAAGGTTTGTTGGGTGATGAGGTATGGGACAGAAACAAATGGAGAAAACTGGCCAGAACATCGACCCCACATAAAAGTGGGAAAATATGTAGACGAAGAAGATTGGAGGTTAGAGAGTACTAGTCTTAAAGTTCTGTCATGCTCCTCTCTTGTTGAGTCTGTAATTAGCATGTCTTCTAAGCACAGACTGACACCTTTGATACCCCGCAACAACACCTCCATTGCACGTTGAAATATGCAGGGTGCAGAAGAAACACCAAAACTTAAAAGATTATATTGAAATGATGCATAATGAGTGTTGATGAAAGTATACTATTTATACTGATCATCTAGGCATAGTCGAACATATGCTTGACTCATGTCAAGTTAAGAATATATAAGAAAACCAGCTAGGTTGCTGTATAAATCATGTATAGAAGGATTTGTGTTATTACTAGCTAGTCTATTGACTGTGTGCTAGTAATCCCCACAGAGTGTAATACTACTGTCACCTTTTTGCACTGGAACAACAGGTGCGGCCCAAGGACTATTAGAAATTGGAAAAATGATACCCTTTTCCTGTAGACGGCTAAGCTGCTTATCAACTCTCTCTCTGAGGGTACATGGTACTGAACAAGCCTCAAAACTTAGTAGGAACTGAAGGATCTACTACAATAGAGAAAGATTTACCTTGGTAGCATCCAAGACTTTCAGAAAATACCTGGGGAAGCTCATTCTTTAGCTTATCTGCCCTTGCAGCAACAATATTTTGGGTGTCACTACTGATAACCTTCAACTTACAGCTTAAATCTCTACCAAGAAAAAGACACAGTCCAGATTCTTTAACTACAACCACTCCGACCTCAAGTTTAGCAGCAACTGAAATTTCGCCAATCACACTGAGTGAAGAACCACCATAGATATGTAAATTCACAATAGAATGACCTAGTACAGGTCTTTTAGCAATTTCATCCCAAATTCTCTCATACTGATCCTTAGGGATGATAGTAGCTGCGGTATCAGTGTCTATCTCCATTGGTACTTCCTTATCATTTAGACATACTTTAACCACAGTAGGTTTACTAGGTTCATGATTCATTATGGTGAACACATGTTCATAGCTAGAAGTAGGAGAAGAAGTAACACCTGTTTTAGAAAAATTGATATTCCCAGAGGATCTTGAGTTACCTGACTTGGAAACATGGCACATGGACTTAATATGCTCCTTACGCTTCCGTGAATGGCAAATGGCATCCTTAAAAAGAGTCATTCTTCAAATGTAGCTTGCCACAACCACTGCAAAGGGAATTAGGTACATTATGCTTAGCAGTAGTGTGAGATTTACTGGTTTCAGAACGCTTAAATTTATCTTAAGATGAAGAATTACCCCTACAGTTATGAGACATATGAGACTTGGTGCATATCTTATATACGGCAGTACTACTACCCATAGCTTGTACATCTCTCTGCGCCGCTCCACGCACTGTAGCAATATCCACAGCTCTAGCAAAAGGAAGATCAGCCTCAGCTAGCATGATCTGCTGAATTTTATCATTAGACAATCCCGTGACAAATCTATCCCTTAACATGTCATTTAAAGCAGTACCAAAATCACAAGTACAAGCCAACTCCTTTACTGCAGTAACAAAATCAGATACTGATTCACAAGATTTCTGAGATCTAGAATGGAATTTGAATCGTTCATTTTAATCCTATAATAAGTACAACTAGCAGGATCCTCCAGTAAATTCTTAGCTTGCCCTAAACTTTAGGACCAACCAAAGTTAAGAAGGCAGGAACAACCTTTTCACTTCTTATATCATTAACAGTAAAATATAAAGCAAGTCGAGTACAATAAGACTCAAAATTCTCTACATTAGAATCAAAATTAGAAATACTCCCAATACTCGACACCAATGTACCAATAGTATAGAAGTAACATTCAATACACAAAAATATATACATAAAATAACATACAAAGTTAAAGACACCAGTTTTGTTAAGTAGGTTAGCCTAGCACAAAATCAAATACTACACTAGACAGGAATGCGCAATGCACATAGGCTACTATAGGTTAGGTTAGGTACGGTGATAGCCAGTGCAGTACCTGGTAGGCTAGACGAAATTAGGTTATCAATAGGCTAAGATACTGTTAAGATCAATCGCTAGGGCTAGGGTATTGTTAGAGTCGATAGAGTAGGTTACTGGTAGGTTCGATCATCGTGGGAAAAAAAAATAATCTTCGTTGACAGTATAGTACCCTTTAGCCTAAGGTACAAAACCTAATATAATAGTAAAACAAATAATATGATAGTAGTTATCCTAAATAGTAAATAGGAAAAATGCTTATCGGTGCTTATCGGAGGTTGGCAATTTGTTTACATCGTCAGTTCCACTAGTTACTCAGGAAGAAGAAGGTTAGGTTAGTGACTAAGTACGGGATCTACATAGATGGAAGTAAGAGTGAGATTAGGAAATATGAGGAATAGAGGTACTATATGGTGATATTAGGAGTAGAGGCTAGAGCGAGACACAGGCACTCATAGGTCTTATACCAGTCAACATGCTCGAGGGAGCGGGAGAGCGGTCGCTTGTACAATGGTTCTTATCTTCTTTTTATTCGACAAGTTGACATTTCAAGATTAATATCTGTCACAACAGATGGTGCACCTAGCATGGTTGGTAAGGATGGAAGATTTGTAAATCAGTTTGCAAAACATGTTGGTCATCCACTGATGGGTTTTCATTGCATCATACATGAGGAGGCTTTATGTGCAAAAGCTAGTCTTAGGGAACTTCAGAAAGTGATGCAGACAGTCACCAAGGTTGTTAATTACATTTCTGCACGTGCTTTAAATAAAAGACAATTTAAGAATTTATTGAATGAGGTGGATTCGGTGTACAAAGGTCTCATAATGTACAACAATGTTAGTTGGCTTAGTCGAGGTTTTGTTCTCAAATGATTTACTGAATGCATGGATGAGACAAATTTCTTTCTGACTGATCAACAAGTGTTTTATAAAGAAGAGTCTGACATCTTATGGGTTTGTAAAATGATGTTTTTTGCAGGTTTTTGTGAACATTTAAATGACTTGAACGTTAAATCACAAGACTGGGGTAAGACACTTGATGCTATGTTTGAAATAAAGGCATTTGAAATGAGACTAAAAGTTTTAAAAGGGTTGTAGACAGTGGGAGATTTAGATATTTTCCTAACCTAAAGAGATGCATCAGTAATCTCCAAAGGATGACAAAACATACAACGAAAATCTTCAAAAGCTATTTTCAAACATCATTAAGTCGATAGCTATGCAGTTCTCTACAAGATTTGCTAGGTTCAGAAAATTAGAAGAGACTGCAAAAATCATTAAGTTTCCAGACAGAATAAACTTGGATGAACTAACTTTGCATTTATTTTCATGGATAGACATATATGGTTTTGAACTTCAGATGATTAAATTTCAAAGTACCTCAATTTGTAAGTAAAAACTATTGACCTTAGACCCAACTTGGAAAATACTGAGAAGAATCGATTGAAAAGTGGAGTAACTGAGAGAAATGCGAAAAACGAGGTATTAATGACTTGGAATGCTATCCCAGAATATTTTGTCCATTTAAAAACCTTGCAACAGCATTACTTACCAGTTTCTCATCCACATATTCTTGTGAATCATTGTTCTCCGTGATGAACTTTGTTAAGTCTCGTGATAGTAGTAGACTTAAGGATGAACCAAGTACCGCATGCATATTTCTCAAGGTTACAAAATATAAACCTGATATAAATTACCAGTCATCAGTGATGCAGCAGCAAAAAATCACACTGATGATAAATATATAAAATGTCACCCTTACAATATTCTCTTATTTTCCTGCTTACATGTAATTTTTTTATTATTTCAAAAGCTCCTCCCAATAATTGAAAAGACACCAAACAAAAACATTTTCCCGAAATTTTTGATTGGCACGTGAGATATTCCGAATCAAAGATTTGGCTGATTTTGTCATCCAGACTCATAAAGGCTGCCCACCCTTGCAAGTTCCTCTTGGCATAACTCCAACCACTTTTGGGCTCCATACTCTCTTCACTATTTGTTCATCACTCATCCTCTCCATGTGTCCACACCAACTCAGTAATCTCCGATCTAACTTATCCGCAGCTTCCTTTAAACATTCATTCTTCACCTGACCTCCTCATTTCTTCCTCTATCCATTTTTGCACTCCATACTCTCTTCACTATTTTTTCATCACTCATCTTTTCCATGTGTTCACACCTACTCAGTACTCTCTGATCTAACTTATCTGGCAGCTTCCTTTAGACACCCATTCTCGGCCTGACATCCTCATTTCTTACTCTATCTATTCTAGATACGCCAATCATACTTCTCAAACACCTCATCCCCATTACATTTAAGTTGGTCCTTTCATCCTCTCTTGCATTCCAAGTTTCTGCTCCATACAGTGCTGTCAGCACAAATACACCTTCATATATTCTTCTTTTTGCAACCATTACAAATATCTATTTCTCATTACACTTTTCAACCCACCTAGACATTTACTCTCTTCCTTCACTCCATGACTTACCTCTGCATCCACTCGCCCACTCCTTAATACATGTGACCCCAGATACTTAAAACTCTAATCTTCTTCAAGCAACTCCCCATTCACTTCAACATTCATTCTGCCAACATTAACACTCCTCGTGCATCTCATGACTTTAATTTTACCAATATTCACCCACAACTTCCTTCTTTCACACACCGTAACAAATTCAATCACCAAATTAATCAGTTCATTCTCAGTATCAGCCACCTGCACAGTAACATCCGTGAATAGATATTGAATCCATTTCCACAACCTTACTCACCCTCTAGTTCCAAGCTTCTATCTAATACTCTTTTATTTACTTCCCTTACTACTCCATCCATATACACATTAAACATCAATACCGAATATTCTTGGATATTCGTTACACGTCTTATTATCCTTTCACATCTGATAAGTCACAATTCTCCCCATCTCTGTATATCTCTATGTTTTCTTTGTGCCCAGACCCGATGAGGGTAGATTTATATTTTGACCCGTCCTGGTGTCACAATTATAAAAAAAAAAAAAAAACATGGCAACATCATGCGACTTTGACATAGCACTACATTCACCTTAAACCAATCACTCATGCTGTTCCCGACTCTCACATATGCTCTACTATTCAGTAAAAACACTCCACTGACTTGACAAATTTCCACTTACTCCATACAGTTCAAACACTCTCCACAACGCCTTTCTCCAAGAACTTCTCACACACCAGTCTTATCACAAAAACCTGATCCACACATCCTATTCCTCTCCTGAACCCACACTGTTCTTCACCAATCAATATCTCAATTCCTTTCTTAATTCTCTCAATTAGCACTCTTCCATATACCATACCCACTACACTTATCAAACTATTTCCTCTAAAGCTACTACACTTATACTTATCTCCTCTCCCTTTATAAAATGGAACTACACATGAACTCCTCTAATTAACTGGTACCCTCCCTTTCCTGAAACATACATTCAACAACCTAACCATCCAATTTACTAATGCCTCCCCACCATTTGACAAGCATTTTCCATTCATTTCCCACTACCAAAATCTCTGCCTTTCACTTATTTAGAAGTCCCTTGAAATACTCAGCCCTTCTCTCTCTTACCTTAATTTTGTCAACTAGAAATTGCCCATCTGCTCCTTTCACCCTCTCCTCCCTACCAGACTCACCTTTCCTCACTCTTTTCACATCCTTCCAAAAATCTTTCATTCTTTTCAAAATTCTCTTTGCCTCCCTTACCATGTGCTTCACTAACCTCCTCTTTGCACTGTACCTTTCATATGCCTCTACATTACCTACATGCAACCATACCTCCAATGCCTGCTTCTATTCAGCCACTACTGCTCTTACCTGCTTATTCCACCATTCACTACCTTTTCTTATACTTCCACCTGTTAGTCTCCTTTCACAAGCTGCCTCTGCACACTTAATAACTTCCTTCTTGAAACAACTCCATTCCTCTTCCATTCCCTCCTCCACTTCCTCTTTCATTATATTCCACACATTCATCAGACTAGCCTTATGCTCACAGTCTTTCTCTTCCTTTCTCTCACTTTCTTAGTTTTTCTCCCACTCTCACTTTACAATCCCCAAAATAATGATCAGGTATGCCACCAATAGCACCGCTCAGTACATTCACATCCAATACAATTCCAATCAACCTCCTGTCCACTGCAACATAAATCATTAATGCTCTGTCAACTACTCTACCATTGTGTATTCTGACTCATGTATACTTGTGCATTCCTTCTTTTTAAATACAGTACTGACAATCAACATCTCTCTCAGTACACATCTCTATCATTTCCTCTCCACTCTTATTTCTACCCGGTACTCCATACCCCCCCCCCCAATTACACCATTCACTGGCTCATTCCCTACTTTAGCATTCAGATTTCCCATCAACAGCGCATTCACATTTATTTCCAAGTCTTCCAACAAACTCCATCAATTTCATCCAAAATTCTTCTCTTTTTTCCTCATATTTCTTTCACAACCAGGGCCATGTGTGCTCACAAACGTCCAAACACTGCCTCTCAGAGTCAATTTAGCCTCTATTATTTGAGATGATACTTTATTTTATTCCAACACACTTCTACTCATCTCTTCACTTACCATCAGAGCCACTCCCTCTCTTCCTCACCTTCTCTTAACTCCAAACACCCTATCCAACACACTCCCACATGTCACCTTACAATTGCCTTTCATCATAGTGTCACCCAGTGTAAGCACATCCATCTTTCTCTCCACAAACATACCTCCAATCTCCCTATCTCCTCCCTTTTGCTTTCACCCACACCACAACCATGCACATTCAGAGATCCAATTACTAGGGTTTTGGGCGGATATCTCCTGCCAAAATACCCCCACATCTCTTGGCTGTTTGTAGGAATGCCATACAAAGGAGGGGATGCACAGTCCCTCCTGCTTCACCCTATTTAGTCGACTTTTGCGACATGCAAGGAAACACAGAGGAGGTATTCTACCCCCTCCCTCAGGAGGAATCATGCAATATACAATTTATACAGCATATCATATCTTGCTATTTCCAGTTCAGGTAATAGAGAAAACTTAAAATTTACTATTGTGCACTATAGTGTTAATCGGGTACATGAATAAAAAAAAATAAAAATGAAACAAAATTTCTGCATGCACATGATTCCGAGGACATACAATATTCCTACCATAAACAATATATACTATATATATACTATCTTACCACTTACAATTGCAAATATTAAAAAGAAATTAATGAAAACCATACTATATTAAAGGAACATGCAAATGAAACTAATTTTTCCTTGACAAAGATAAGTAATTTAATACATTGGTATAATCATAGATACACTTTTGGGTGGAAAATCCTTCAAAACATTAATATCTGCCAAGCTGTGGGTGATGCATCAAAACCACATCTAGAAGGTCATGTTCCAAGAGGTACTTACCTAATTGTAATTACTTAATTGTGCTTACGAGAAAGAGCCCCATGCTCATAACTTCCCTTCTCCTGGTCGATTCCATTTTTGTACTTAGTCATGCTTATCATACTTGTCATTAAAACTATGGATTGAGTTAGCATTAACTACCTCCTCCCTTTGTCAATTCCAATCATTAACTACTCTTACACTAAAAAAGTACTTCCTTACATCCTGCAAAGAAGTTTTCTTACAAAACTTCAAACTATGACCTCCAGTTCTATTATCAGTTATATCAAAATATCGATCCCTATCCACTCTGTCATAACCATGAAGGAATTTAAAAACTGTCACCATATCCTCCCTCAATCTTCTAGCTTTGAGTGATGGTAAGTCTAATTCCCTCAGCCTCTCCTTATAACTGAGATTGCGTATATCTGGTATCAGTTTCGTGGCATGTCTTTGAACTCTTTCAAAGTGTGGATTCCAAAAGGGGTTGCATATTCAAGCTTTGGCCTCACATAGGTTGCATTAATATTTCTGAATGTTTCCTTGTCCATGTTCTTGAAGGCTAACCTTACATTTGCTAAAGAAAACATATGCTACCCTTACTATGCCAGTTATATGCATTTATGGATACATATCTCCCATGTGGGATCCTAGCCATACACAGAACCACGTCAGATGCATTTATGAAATCCATTTGTGTGTGTTTAGCTAGCTAACAATATGGTATCCTAGTTTACACTGTTCAAGAAATTGGGCATTTCTTAGATAGGATGATACTTTCGTTAGTTGATTTAAGCGTGTGACCTACATTTATCAGACGCTGCTAAATTTTGCTAAAGATTATATTGCCTGGATCTGGAACAGCTAATAAATAAGATATCATGAGTGATGGTTTTGATTTTTATACTTTTGAAGTAGTAAACAGAGAAAAAAAGAAGAAGTAAAAGAATACAATAATATTAAATATGAAAATACAGTGTATAAAGCAAAGGGTGGAACAGGAAATTTTACTGAATTAACGAGAACAAAAGTTGATGTTTAATCAATTTGTTGAAGCCAGTCAGTGAAGTAAAGCAAGTAATGTAACCTCTGCCCAATAAGACTAATGCAATAATAACCATATGTATTCGCATCTAAATTCTGTTATGTTCAAATTTGCACTTATGTTCATTACCTTATCGCTCACCCAAGGCTGCAAATTTAATCATGCAAAAATGACACAGTATTTCTTAATATCTAATCTGTTTTTCATTCTTTGTATCGCAAAGAAAAAGTTATATTTTGGCGAATGATAACAGTGGAAACATAATTATGGTGCATTTTGTAATGATCTACCTTCATGAGTTTTTTTTATTTTGTAATGATAATTTATATATGAAAATAACTTTGAAAATATCAATATTATTCTGTTGGAAGGGCTAATTGTGGTGTGCACTGAAGCTCCGCCCTCCCCCAAAGTGCTAGCCAATAGGATTGCCGATCATCGAATCCATAATATTTCCAACATTCAGTGTTTGGCATGGAGGGTGATCAGATAAAGCAGTGGTCTCTTAGCCATAATCATAAATCTCTCTCTCTCTCTCTCTCTCTCTCTCTCTCTCTCTCTCTCTCTCTCTCTCTCTCTCTCTCTCTCTCTCTCTCTCTCTCTCTCTCTCTCTCTCTCTCTCTCTCTCTCTCTCTCTCTCTCTCTCTCTCTCTCTCTCTCTCTGTATGCACATGTATGAGTGTGTGTAAAAATTTATTTAGTACAAGCTTCATTTCACATTTTGCAATATATCTTAAGGTTATATGTAAAAAAAAAAAAAAAGGTCTGATTGCTCTAAAATTTTACTTTTCTAATGGCTATTATGGATTCTTTCTGTACATAAAGTTTTACATTATTTAAAAAATCTTATGTACCATTAAGCACCTTTAAATGTCATTGTTGCTTTCTGTAAATGTTCACGTAGATAACACCAATTTATTTAGAAATTTAAAATTGTATTGGTTGATGAATTTCATACATTTTTGCATAATGATATTCAAGAAAAGAAAAAAGATTGTTTCCATCAATATCAAAACCTATTGGTTACTCCAAAAGAAATATTGCTCAGAAAGTCAATATTATGAAATATCCTTTGCCGTCTTTTTTCGCCTCATTCTGTCAACCATTATCTATCCTTCATCTTGGAAGCATGCTCTAGTTCAACCTGTTCCTAAGAAGGATGACCGCTCTATTCCTTCTAACTACCGACCTATTGCCCTAACCTCCTCTATTGCTAAAGTTTTCGAAACTTTGCTCAATGCTCACTTTTTGAAAAGCCCTGAATCTAACTCACTTATCTCCGATCACCAGTACGGCTTCCGCAAGGCAAGATCCACTGGTGATCTCCTGTCCTATCTTACTCATGTATGGCCATCTTCTCTGAGGAACTATGGGGAATCCTTTGTCGTCACCCTTGATATCTCTAAGGCTTCTGACAGAGTCTGGCACAAGGCTCTGTTGGCCAAACTCGCTGCCTATGGCTTTACCCCTTCTTTCTGTTTCCTGATTTCCAGTTTTCTTACTGACCGTTCTATATCTGTAGTTGTTGATGGTGCGACATGTAGCCCTTTCTCTGTTATCAGTGGTGTTCCACAGGGCTCTGTTCTCTTATCTACTCTCTTTCTTCTCCTCATCAATGATCTTCTACAATCCCCATCTTCCTCTCTTCTTCATGCCTTTGCTGATGATTCTGCCCTTCACTTTTCCTCTGCCTTTTCTTCACAACCTTCATCTGTTACTCGTAATCAATATCGTATCACTCTTTCTTCTACTCTTAACTCCGATTTGCAGAGAGTATCTGAATGGGGGCACTCAAAATTTAGTTAAATTCGATGCCTCCAAGATAGTTTCTGGCTATCTCTTTATCTTCTTCTCCTGATAACCTTATTGTCTTCGAAACTAATGAAATTTACTCTTTAAACTCTATCAACATATTAGGAATTCATATATCCTCTAACTTGTCTTGGAGGAATCACATAATCCAAATTTCTAAATCTTCATCCAAAATATTGGGGGTTTTGTTTCGTTTTCGCCATTAATTTTCCTCATTGCAGTTACTTAAAATTTACAAAGGTCTTATCCGCCCCTGCTTAGAATACTGCTCACAGATCTGGGGTGTTTCTTCCTTTACTTATCTTCTTGATAGGGTTGAATCTAAGGCAGTCAGATTCATTAATGATCCTTCTCTTACTTCTAACCTGGATTCTCTCTCTCTTCGCCGTAAGGTATCTTCCCTTTCACTTTTCTATCGCTACTACTTCCATCGCTGCTCTGATGAGTTGGCGAGTTGCATCCCTCCTCCACTGCCGAGGCCGCGTAACACTCGCCAAGCGGCCTCATCTCACAGGTACTGTGTGGAGATTTGTAGCTCGCGGATTGGTCGGTGCAGCGACTGCTTCTTCCCATCTACCTCCAGACTCTGGAACTCTCTTCCTCCTTCTGTCTTTCCTAATTCTTATGACCTTTCATCCTTCAAAAAAACAGATCTATCGTCATCTCAGAGCCTAGTCCTCAATATCTCTGGGTCCTCTGTACTTTGACTGTTTTTTTTCTGTCTGTCGTTTTCCTTCGTGTGACATTACCTCATCTCTGCCTTGTCCATAACCTTTTTCTTTTCCTTCGTCTTGGTATTTTCTTGTGCCCGGGCCTTTATTGATGAGGGCAGTTTCTGCCTGTCCCGGTGTCACACTCAAAAAAAAGTCATAGTATTTTCTAATCCGTTTTCGAGAAAGCTAAATCTTATATTGTGTTTTGGTTTTGTGTGTTTAATTAAATGTGCATATGCTGCCCACAATTTAAAATTGCATTGACAGTTTTTTATAGTTATCATATTATAAATACTTTGCAGGGTGTCTAAGAAAGTCAAGCTGGCATGTTATTCTGTTCAACAAAGAGATACAATTGCAATGTAATCTGTAAATATCATCCGGAAATGAAAATCAATGCACGGAGGAAACTTGAAGTAAAATTCCTTCAAGTGAGTGGAAAACAGAAAGTAAAAAGATAAAGTGTACGTGCGAATGTTTGCGTCTTTTTTTCCATCGTGCA
>JAXCGZ010020925.1:0-7500 GCA_037179515.1 Halocaridina rubra | reverse complement strand
ATCACTCGAAGCTAGAAGAGTGAGGGGGGATATGGTGACAGTCTTTAAATTCCTTCATGGTTATGATAGAGTGGATAGGGATCGATATTTTGATATGGCTTGCTCTAGAACTAGAGGTCATACTTTGAAGCTTAGTAAGAAAACTTGCTTGCAGGATGTAAGGAAATACTCTTTCAGTGTAAGAGTAGTTGATAATTGGAATTGGCTAAGCGAGGAGGTAGTTAATGCTATCTCAATCCATAGTTTTAAGGACAGGTATGATAAGTATCACTAAGTATAAAATAGAACCGATCAGGAGACGGGAAGATACGAGCTTTGGGCTCTTTCCCGTTAACACAATTAGGTAATCACAATTAGGTAATCACATATACACACATACATACATACATATATATATATATATATATATATATATATATATATATATATATATATATATATATATATATATATATATACATACATACATACATACATACATACATACACATACACATACAAACACATATACATATATACATATACATATATAAATATACACATACACGCACACACACATATCATTGAAGACATTCTTCCTGAGAGTAGAGGCACTGAGGACATGAGGAGGAACTATCAGAAAGGAGATTACATCAAAATGAATGAGCTTTTTGCAGTTATTGACTGGAGAACCTTATTTTACAACAAATCTGTACAAGAAATGTATGACATCTTTTGTGAGAAATATGGGAAGATAGTAGATTGCTGCATACCTGTCACCAAAGTAGGTGTAATTCATGCCAGAGAGAAATGGTTCGATAATGGGTGTAAAAGAGCTAAGGAGTGGAGAGACAAATGCTGGAAAAGGTATAGGAGGAGAAAAAACATAAATGCCTGGCAAACCTACAAAAGAGCAAGAAATGACTACCTAAGTAAAAGGAGAGAGGCAGAGAAAGATTATGAGAGGGACATCACCAGGAAGGCTAAAGAAAATCCCAAGCTTTTCCACAGCTTTATCAGAGGAAAACTGAAGGTAAAAGAACAGGTTTTAAGGCTAAAGAGAGCGGATGGAAGCATCACTGAGACGGACGAAGAGATCTGCAAAGAATTGAACAAGGAGTTTCAGTCAGTATTTACAGTAGAAAATACCCCACCCCCTCAGATTGCAGTGATAGAAGCTCAAGGGCCGGTATTAGAGAACATCAACCTTACAGCCACAGAGGTATGCAAAGCGCTGATGGATTTAGATGTTCATAAAGCTACAGGTCCTGATGACATTTCCCCTCATGTGCTTAAAAAATGCGCAAACACAATATCAGTGGCACTAAGTATCATATTTAAGGAGTCATTGGAGTCGGGGGAGATTCCAAGATGCTGGAAACAAGCAAATGTGATACCTATCTTCAAAAAGGGAAGGAGGGATACGGCTCTGAACTATAGACCAGTTTCCTTGACCAGCATAGTTTGCAAACTTATGGAGAAACTACTAAGGAAACATATCTCTCTTCACTTGGAATCCTTCAACTTTTTGTCAGTGAGGCAACATGGCTTCAGAGAAGGAAGATCAACAGTAACAAACTTATTAGAATTTTATGATGAGGTAAGCCAAATCTTACAGGAAAGAGAGGGCTGGGCAGATTGCATATTCCTAGACTTCCAGAAAGCGTTTGACACTGTTCCACATGGGAGACTTATTAAGAAGCTGCAATCAATGGCTAGAATAGGTGGAAATGTCTTGGAATGGATAAAAACTTACTTAGAAGGAAGGGAACAGAGGGTTAGAGTAAGACACTCAGTGTCTGAATGGAGAAGAGTTAGTAGTGGAGTCCCACAGGGTTCAGTTTTAGGGCCACTTTTGTTCCTTGTATATGTAAATGACCTACCAGAGTCTGTAAATTCATTCATGAATATGTTTGCAGATGATGCAAAGATTGTGAAGAAAGTAAAAAACGAGAACAATGGTAGAGAACTTCAGGAGGATCTAAATAATCTGCATGAGTGGTCAGAAAAGTGGCTAATGAAATTCAATACCTCAAAATGTAAGGTAATGAGAATGGGTACAAGTGCAAGAAGGCCCAAGCTTGACTACTCGGTGGCTGGAGTACAACTTCAAGAGACAGAAAATGAGAGAGATCTAGGAGTAAACATACTGGCAGATTTGTCTCCAGAAATACATATAAATGGCGTAGTAAGGGCAGCATATGCATTCTTATCAAATGTAAGGGTAGCCTTCAGGCACATGGACAAGGAAATGTTCAGAAATATTTATGTAACCTATGTGAGGCCAAAACTCGAATATGCAGCCCCCTTTTGGAATCCGCACTTGAAAAAGCACATAGCTAAGCTTGAAAAAGTTCAAAGACATGCCACGAAACTGGTGCCAGAAATACGCAATCTCGGTTATGATGAGAGGCTGAGGGAATTAGACTTGCCATCACTCGAAGCTAGAAGAGTAAGGGGGGATATGGTGACAGTCTTTAAATTCCTTCATGGTTATGATAGAGTGGATAGGGATCGATATTTCGATATGGCTGGCTCTAGAACTAGAGGTCATAGTTTGAAGCTTCGGAAGAAAACTTGTTTGCAGGATGTAAGGAAATACTTTTTCAGTGTAAGAGTAGTTGATAATTGGAATTCGCTAAGCGAGGAGGTAGTTAATGCTACCTCAATCCATAGTTTTAAGGACAGGTATGATAAGTATCACTAAGTCTAAAAATGGAACCGATCAGGAGACGGGAAGATACGAGCTTTGGGCTCTTTCCCGTAAACACAATTAGGTAATCACAATTAGGTAATCACACATTGAAGATATTCTTCCTGAGAGTAGAGGCACTGAGGACATGAGGAGGAACTATCCGAAAGGAGATTACATCAAAATGAATGAGCTTTTTGCAGTTCTTGACTGGAGAACCTTATTTTACAACAAATCTGTACAAGAAATGTATGACATCTTTTGTGAAAAATATGGGAAGATAGTAGATTGCTGCATACTTGTCACCAAAGTAGGTGTAATTCATGCCAGAGAGAAATGGTTCGATAATGGGTGTAAAAGAACTAAGGAGTGGAGAGACAAATGCTGGAAAAGGTATAGGAGGAGAAAAAACATAAATGCCTGGCAAACCTACAAAAGAGCAAGAAATGACTACCTAAGTAAAAGGAGAGAGACAGAGAGAGACTATGAGAGGGACATCACCAGGAAGGCTAAAGAAAATCCCAAGCTTTTCCACATCTTTATCAGAGGAAAACTAAAGGTAAAAGAACAGGTTTTAAGGCTAAAGAGAGCGGATGGAAGCATCACTGAGACGGATGAAGAGATCTGCAAAGAATTGAACAAGGAGTTTCAGTCAGTATTTACAGTAGAAAATACCCCACCCCCTCAGATTGCAGTGATAGAAGCTCAAGGGCCGGTATTACAGAACATCAACCTTACAGCCACAGAGGTATGCAAAGCGCTGATGGATTTAGATGTTCATAAAGCTACAGGTCCTGATGACATATCCCCTCATGTGCTTAAAAAATGCGCAAACTCAATATCAGTGGCACTAAGTATCATATTTAAAAAGTCACTGGAGTCAGGGGACATTCCAAGATGCTGGAAACAAGCAAATGTGATACCTAGCTTCAAAAAGGGAAGGAGGGATACGGCTCTGAACTATAGACCAGTTTCCTTGACCAGCATAGTTTGCAAAGTTATGGAGAAACTACTAAGGAAACATATCTCTCTTCACTTGGAATCCTTCAACTTTTTGTCAGTGAGGCAACATGGCTTCAGAGAAGGTAGATCAACGGTAACAAACTTATTAGAATTTTATGATGAGGTAAGCCAAATCTTACAGGAAAGAGAGGGCTGGGCAGATTGCATATTCCTAGACTTCCAGAAAGCGTTTGACACTGTTCCACATGGGAGACTTATTAGGAAGCTGCAATCAATGGCTAGAATAGGTGGAAATGTTTAGGAATGGAAAATAACTTACTTAGAAGGAAGGGAACAGAGGGTTAGAGTAAGACACTCAGTGTCTGAATGGAGAAGAGTTAGTAGTGGAGTTCCACAGGGTTCAGTTTTAGGGCCACTTTTGTTCCTTGTATATGTAAATGACCTACCAGAGTCTTTAAATTCATTCATGAATATGTTTGCAGATGATGCAAAGATTGTGAAGAAAGTAAAAAACGAGAACAATGGTAGAGAACTTCAGGAGGATCTAAATAATCTGCATGAGTGGTCAGAAAAGTGGCTAATGAAATTCAATACTTCAGAATGTAAGGTAATGAGAATGGGTACAAGTGCAAGAAGGCCCAAGCTTGACTACTCGGTGGCTGGAGTACAACTTCAAGAGACAGAAAATGAGAGAGATCTAGGAGTAAACATACTGGCAGATTTGTCTCCAGAAATACATATAAATGGCATAGTAAGGGCAGCATATGCATTCTTATCAAATGTAAGGGTAGCCTTCAGGCACATGGACAAGAAAATGTTCAGAAATTTATGTAACCTATGTGAGGCCAAAACTTGAATATGCAGCCCCCTTTTGGAATCTGTACTTGAAAAAGCACATAGCTAAGCTTGAAAAAGTTCAAAGACATGCCACGAAACTGGTGCCAGAAATACGCAATCTCAGTTATGATGAGAGGCTGAGGGAATTAGATTTACCATCACTCGAAGCTAGAAGAGTGAGAGGGGATATGGTGACAGTCTTTAAATTCCTTCATGGTTATGATAGAGTGGATAGGGATCGATATTTTGATATGGCTGGCTCTAGAACTAGAGGTCATAGTTTGAAGCTTGGTAAGAAAACTTCTTTGCAGGATGTAAGAAAATACTTTTTCAGTGTAAGAGTAGTTGATAATTGGAATTGGCTAAGCGAGGAGGTAGTTAATGCTATCTCAATCCATAGTTTTAAGGACAGGTATGATAAGTATCACTAAGTATAAAATGGAACCGATGAGGAGACGGGAAGATACGAGCTTTGGGCTCTTTCCCGTAAGCACAATTAGGTAATCACAATTAGGTAATCACACAAATACATACATATATTTATAAATATAAAAACTTGCACATACATACAGATATAGAGGCAAATGAAAATAGTAGAAACAACTTATAGGAGGCTCTATTGACATGAAATAACAAAAGGAAAACTAAACATGGAAACACACAAAAACATATGCATACCCATAAATGCATATACACAATTACACATGTACAAGCATATACATGCACATAAAAAGATATGTGCGTATACACCAAAAAACATATGAACATACAATCATACATATAGAAAAGAAAAAGAATAAAGGAAAGCTATACAAAGATGAGTTCCATAGACAACTTAATAACCAGGTTCCTTCCATAGAATTCAAAGTAGAATGGGAAAATAATGATATGAGCCCTTTTCTGGACACCTTAATTAGAAGAAATGAAACGGGTTACAAATTCCGGGTATATAGAAAACCCACTCACTCAGCCTCATATATTCATTTCCTCAGCAACCACGAAGAAAAAATAAAACTAGGTGTAGCTTCTAATTTGTTCCTAAGAGCTTTTAGAATATGTAGTCCCCAATATCTGGAGGAAGAAATTAAGACCATTTACAATCAGCTAGATAAATTATGTTACCCCATTCCTTTTCTTGACAAAGCCTAGCACAAAGCAAGGTGTATATACCATGGGACTGAAAGGAGAGCGCATTTTAATCACCGAGATAAGATAATTGTTCCCTTTCATTGCGCCTTAGAAGAAATTAACAAAAACATAGGCAAAGAGTCCCCTTTTGTATTCAAATATCCCAAAACCTTGAGAAGCCAGTTAGTAAATATTAATAAAATTAAAAAAGAGAACAATGCTGGAGTGTATAAAATAGAATGCAATAACTGCCCCAAGGCATACATTGGGCAGACAGGTCGTTCTCTGCAGCAGAGAATTACCGAACACAAAAGATCAGTCAGATATGGTCAAGAGAACTCTGCTATCTTTGTTCATATGAGAGAACACGGGCATACTATTAACTGGAATGGTGCCACCATGATGTTTAGAAGCTCATGTCCATATAAGCGCAAGATAGTGGAATCAGCCGTCATTGAAACATCCAAAAATTTCATTTGTCCAAGGGCCAGTGGGTGCCTGATGCAGTAGACAAGATACTCCTCAAGCATACACTGGCCAAGATAATTCCCCAAGACAGACCACCTTTATTTAATTAGACAGCCTCTTTGTTCAGCCGTGTTGTGTCTATGCATAGTTTTCCTTTATTCTTTTTCTTTTCTGTATGTATGATTGTATGTTCATATGTTTTTTGGTGTATATGCGCATATCTTTTTATGTGCATGTATATGCTTGTACATGTGTAAGTGTGTATATGCATTTATGGGTATGCATATGTTTTTGTGTGTTTGCATATTTAGTTTTCCTTTCGTTATTTCATGCAAATAGAGCCTCCTATAAGTTGTTTTTACTATTTTCATTTGCCTCTATATCTGTATGTATGTGCAAGTTTTTATATTTATAAATATATTTATTTATGTGTGTGTGTGTATGTGTATATTTATATATGTATATGCATATATGTATATGTGATTACCTAATTGTGATTACCTAATTGTGTTTACGGGAAAGAGCCCAAAGCTCGTATCTTCCCGTCTCCTCATCGGTTCCATTTTATACTTAGTGATACTTATCATACCCGTCCTTAAAACTATGGCTTGAGATAGCATTAACTACCTCCTCGCTTAGCCAATTCCAATTATCAACTACTCTTACACTGAAAAAGTATTTCCTTACATCCTGCAAAGAAGTTTTCTTACCAAGCTTCAAACTATGACCTCTAGTTCTAGAGCCAGCCATATCAAAATATCAATCCCTATCCACTCTATCATAACTATGAAGGAATTTAAAGACTGTCACCATATCCCCCTCACTCTTCTAGCTTCGAGTGATGGTAAGTCTAATTCCCTCAGCCTCTCATCATAACTGAGATTGCGTATTTCTTGCACCAGTTTCGTGGTGTTTGTATATGTATGTGTATGTGTGATTATCTAATTGTGATTACCTAATTGTGTTTACGGGAAAGAGACCTAAGCTCGTATCTTCCCGTCTCCTGATCGCTTCCATTTTATACATAGTGATACTTATTATACCTGTACTTAAAACTATGGATTGAGATAGCATTAACTACCTCCTCGCTTAGCCAATTCCAATTGTCAACTACTCTTACACTGAAAAAGTATTTCCTTACATCCTGCAAAGAAGTTTTCTTACCAAGCTTCAAACTATGACCTCTAGTTCTAGAGCCAGCCATATCAAAATATCGATCCCTATCCACTCTATCATAACCATGAAGGAATTTAAAGACTGTCACCATATCCCCCCTCACTCTTCTAGCTTCGAGTGATGGTAAGTCTAATTCCCTCAGCCTCTCATCATAACTGAGATTGCGTATTTCTGGCACCAGTTTCGTGGCATGTCTTTGAACTTTTTCAAGCTTAGCTATGTGCTTTTTCAAGTGTATTTATATGTATATGTGTGTA
>JAXCGZ010020924.1:5000-110000 GCA_037179515.1 Halocaridina rubra | reverse complement strand
CAATAAGGAGAAGACAGATGAACTTCCTTTATGGACATGTATTCAGGAGAAGAACCAACAAACATCTGAGCTTGACCGGAAAGATAGAGGGTAGAAGAGCATGAGGGCGGCAGCGGATGAAATATATTAACAGCCTTTTAGAAAAAAAAATCCAGCGCAAATAACACCAGCACAGCTTCTGCCGAGGTCCGAGAACCGTCAGTGGTGGAAAATCATGACCGCTAACGTCAAATGACAATGCACTACGGTGATGAAGGTGAAGGGCTGTCCGACCAGGTCTTAAGGCCAATCCCACCGTATATGGACACCTAAACCTAACCTCTACGAACCTAGCCTAACAATTCATGAGAGTTGTTTTCTTAACTTGATCCCAAATTATATCTAACTCAGGAAATAATAATAATAATAATAATAATAATTATTATTATTATTATTATTATTATTATTATTATTATTATTAAAATAAGCAATTAGAAGAATTTCATTTCATTTCCATTCGCTAAGTTATCTCTAGAAACAATTCCTCACAACATTTAGTTAGACCAAATTACGTACAATATTTGCAATATTTGATAGACAAAGTAATATTAAATATTCCAACTGAATAAAGCTATCGACACATTTTTCTATAAAAAAAAAATAATATAAAAATGCCATCGAATTCCTGTCGGTATCTACATTTAGTAGCTAATTACTGATAATTTAATCGTATTATCGTACTCCGCTATTGAAAAAAAAAAATTCATTCAAATTCCAGTCGGTGTTTACATTTAGTAGCTATATAATCATATTATCGTATATCGCTAATAAAAATGCCGTCAATTTGCTAAATACAAATATATAATTATATTATGGTATTTCGCTAATAAAAAATCCCTCGAAATTTCAGCTGAGGTATATTTTTTTATGAGTGACCCTAGGACGGGCCAAACCTAAAATAAAAATAAATAAAACTACCCTCATGGGGCCTGAGCACGAAAATAACAAAGCAAAGAGAAATAAAGATGGAGAGTGTTGCGACTTGTCAGATATAAAGGGATAATATGAGATGTGTAACGAACATTCAAGAATATTCGCTGTTAGGCATAGCAAATGAACCGTAACTGACGGAAGACTTGAAATCGAACTGTCCTGGACAGTCTTTTTTAAAGAAAAAATCCTTCAGCTGTAGCATCGCAACGGGCGACTAGTACCATGGACCAACGTACTACAGAGATTCCAAAAGAAGCAAAGATAACACGTGTTTCTGCGTGTGTTCTAAATCCAACTACCAAAGAAACACATTTCAACCGAGAAAACTAATCTTATGGCAGAGATAGCCTATTCTTTTCAAAAACTCGTTAATATAATCTGACTTTTTCGTAGTAAATGTGTCTCTTTCGTTTAATTAATGCATTTGAACCTTCAAATAACCTTAATCTACAATTACAATTATTCAATTAAATAAGCTTAACGACCGTAAGTTTAATAAAATGGATATAGCAGACGACAAACTCAAGGTTGCTTTGGCTACGTACAAGAAAACACCTTGTATAAAAAAAGTCGTTAATGCGTGAATAAATCTTTTAAACCCTTCTTTTTTTCCCCTCGTATAAAACCTATGGAAGGACAGATTTGCGAGTTTTTTTTTTTTTTACAGAAATTGATAAAAATCTGTGAATAATTACCATTATCCAACTAACTCCGTAAAATAAGAGATGACTTTAAAAAAAATATGCAAATACATCCTTTACAATCTATATCTACGCCACTCTCCATAACTAAATGATAAAACTGCTTGATTACTGAACATAATTATTTATTCCTATGGAAAAGAGCTACAAACCACACACACACAAATTATTAACATTCAAATATTTCCTAACCTAATTCGAGAAGGAGGACTTTTCAATATTATTTTTCTCTTGCAGCTGAAACAATATATTTAAATTCATTGAACATAAAAACATTACATAGTTACAAAGGCAACATAAATTACCTAATAAATACACTAGTTCACCGTAAAACGAAATTTGAGCACATAAAACAAGAACGAACGGACAAGCGGACGTCATTCCCTCATGCTGTCAAAATGCGCTCTGGTGGGAATCACTAGTTGGCAACATCATTATGTAAACACAATTCTTACCAAATGTCGCCATATTAATTTTTCAAATTCGTTATTAATTTAATCAAACCTTAAAGAAAATTATGGATAAAATAATAATAATATTAATATTAAAACATACTCTTAGTTTAATAACTGTCCAAATCGATAAATATGAAAAATATTTCTTAATTTTAGTTCTTGGTCATCTTTGGAGTCCCTCAAGAAACACCCTGAAACTAGATGAATATTTAATGTATAACAGCTCGTCTCCAGTTGAATGGGGTGGAATTGAACAGGTTGGAGCTGGGGATATAAAGGTGAATGCCCTTCCCAGCGCCCCCCCCCCCGGCTGAATCGAACTTGCGAATGCCAAACTAGACGGTAGCTAAAACCCAAAAATTGTAAAAGTGTCGTTAAAAAATCTTGTTTATTCTAAGCTATTTACCTTAAAATCAAGTTTCTGTGATGTGTAGAGTGTGAATTTGAAATATCTTTCTAAGAATCTTGGCTTATAGGAACTCCAATAATAGAGAGGACGGCTTTATTTGCAAATATATGACAATCCCAAGCGCTGAACATTATTTATCTTAAAATCACACACACGCACACACACACACACACAATATATATATATATATATATATATATATATATATATATATATATATATATATATATATATATATATATATATATATATATATATATATATTATATATATATGTATGTATGTATGTATTGTATAGAGTATATATAATTCATTCATGCACTAGCTATCATTCACATGATATGTAAATATTGTCATTAAATTAAATTTTGTCTCCCAGAAAGGCAGATATCAATTTTTCAATTTAAGATGTATCCATCCAACCCAGTCCTTTTTTCTTTTCTTTTTTTTCTTATAAAAGAGAGAAAAAAATAATGAAAATATTTGTGTTGCGAACTCAGCTTCACATTGTTTTTTTTTTTTTTATCAACGTTTAACAGGTATTTTTAATAAAATAAAAAAAATCCCTCAGAAAATTAGATGTCAACGTTTCAAGATATTTTTAATACGACATATCCATTTCTTCTTCATATATGTTTAAGAAAGTATAAGATAAACACATGAAATAAATTTTACCGTTTTGCAGTGCAAGGATAGGTCTAGGCTAATATTTGACGCATTTACACTCTTCAACAGAGATATTTGTAGCATGGTGTCTTGTGACTTGATTAAGATGTACAATTTCTCTGATGCTATCATCTCACTTATCTAGATATAGTCTTTATATATACAGTATAGATACATAGATAGATAGATAGATAGATAGATAGATAGATAGATAGATAGATAGATAGATAGATAGATGCAAAATATAAGTATCCGACGACTTAAATCATGTTTTGCATTAGTATAAAGAATATAAAAATAAGTATCTATATATGAAGCCACTCGGATAATTTTGACGAGTTTGAGGGGCTAAGGTATCTTTTCTAACTACTGTTTTAATAGCCTAAATCTCGCTATTTTATATCTAGTTTTTAACTAAGCATCAATATGTAAAAATATGGACGTGATACTGAAGAAATTAGATAAAAAATAAAAAATATCCTATCTATCCTTTGAAGGAGACTATTTCTATATATAACTTTATAGAAAGTTTCTCTCTCTCTCTCTCTCTCTCTCTCTCTCTCTCTCTCTCTCTCTCTCTCTCTCTCTCTCTCTCTCTCTCTCTCTCTCTCTCTCTCTCTCTCTCTCTCTCTCTCTCTCTCTCTCTCTCTCTCTCTCTCTCTCTCTCTAAAAAAAAAAAAAAAATAACCGCACTTGTTTTACCCTTTGAGCTCGATTGATAAAAAGATAAAAAATGACATAAATATTGAAAAACATTAGATATATCGACCCCACGTAATCAGGAGAAGAGTTGCAGGCAACGATATGAGATAAATGCACCCTTTTTCCAATAGACCTTGAAACACATACTCATTGGGGAGCAAGCAAGTTCAGCTCGGTACTGATCCCTAGCCAGTATAAAATGACAAGGATTAGCGTCAGGAAGGACAGCTGCCTGTAAAACTTTGAGCCAAATTCGAACAGTATTCCCAAATAGGATAATGCAAAACAGCAACCCCAAATAATCTCATGGAAAGAGATGCCTTCATGAAGATCCTATCCATGAAACTTTGAGACAAAGCCAAACATTAACCTCCAACTAGGCTACTGGAAATCAGCAACCCCATATAAGCATGGGAAAAACTGGTGATAAAGATGAAGAAAGCCGGTTGATTGGTGTCATGAAAGGCATTTGACTGTGAAATTTTGAACCAAATCTAAACAATAGGCTAGTTGAAAACAGCAACCAAATAAAATAAGAATTAAAAATTCGGAACCGATCCAAATGCCAAGGTTGGTGTCAGCAAGGGAATTACCCGTAAACTAGCAATAGAAAAGACACATTACGCCCTAATAGGCTAGTGAAAAACAGGGACCCCATATAATCATGGAAAGATCCTATAATAAAGAGAAAAGTCAGTTAAATTCTGTATCAAACCTTGGGCCTGAGAAACTCAAAAGTGTGTGTCAGGAAAGGCATTTAGCCGTGAACTACTGAGCCCAAATTACAAAATGTGTCAGTAAAAAACAGAGACCATATATAATCTTTGTAAAACTGTCAATTAAAAAAATAAAAAAAAAGTAAACGTGGAGATAAAAGGCCTAGAAAAGGGATGTCTCTCAAGGAGAGGATTTTTTTTTTTGGGGGGGGGAATCAGTTATATGTAATTTTTTTTACTGTTTTGAGTGTTACATTTTTTAATCCTTAAATGAAATTATCAAACGGTTTGGAAAATGCCTTTGATGGAGAGAATAAAGTTTCCATAACATAATGAATTAATTATTATGATTATTATTGTTATTATTATTATTATTATTATTATTATTATTATTATTATTATTATTATTATTATTTTAACATTTGTATGTTGCTTATAATGCGAAATAATAGAAAATTATGCATTATGTCATATGACGGCCAAAAAACAAATTAATTAATAAATTATTTAAGTCATTAATTTAGCAAGTAATTAGAATAGGTTTGATAACCAATCCAATTAATTACTTTTTTCGACATAGTCACCCAACCAATCAGGGACTTCTCTCAATCAATTCGAGATGAAACTCTTCGCATCAGTGACTCTAAATGACACTGGGAAAAGTTTTCAATTCATGGCATTTATGTAGCTTAAATCACACGCACACACACACACACACACACACACACACACACACACACACACACACACACACACACACACACACACACCGAGTAAACGAGTGGGGAGATTTCAGACGCGTCACAAAACGGGTGACAAATACGCAAGTTAATGATGAGAGGCTGAAGGAATTAGATTTACCACCACTTGAAGCCATAAGAAAGAGGGGATATTATGGCAGCGGTTATAGAATCCAAAGTAAATTTAACAGCGCGTATATGGAACGATGCTTTGATATGGGTGGCTCTAGAACTAGAGATCATAGTGATTTATCTTGAATACATCAAAATTAAATAGGCTATATAGAAATTAATACATATAAAGATAGCTAGAAAGATAATGAAATAAGTAAAATAACTGAAGGAAAAATAAGATAATTAGATTAATAGATAATCTGGATGTACACAAGTAGGCTACCTCGTTATTTTTTCCTGATGTATTTAGAAAGATAATTGCATACGTAAATAGGAAATATAAAAGATAGACAAAGAAAACGAAAAGATACATAGATAATACGACAAGCAAGCAGAAAATTGAGAGCTCCATAGATAGACAGTCTGATAGATATAATTCATATCTTCTGATTAGTCTCAGAGAGGTTTAAATTTGACTCTGCGCCCGTTACAAAGGTCGTTATTAGAATCTGCACAGCAACTGTCGAATGATCTCTATTTAATTCAGAATTACGATGGGATAGATAGATAGATAGATAGACCGATAGATAGACAGACAAACAGACATATAGATAGATCGATAGATAGATAAATAGATAGTAGAGCAGAGAGAAGGAAAATTAATAAATGAAAGAGGAGAGTAATGTAAAAGGATACTCAAAGAGAGAGGAAAGAGTGATAATGAAGGACAGATTTGGGAAAGACAAAGAGAATGGTGTAGAAGACAAGGGAAGTTGGGTAAGAATTTCAGCACTAGGGTACATATCAATGGAGAGAGAGAGAGAGAGAGAGAGAGAGAGAGAGAGAGAGAGAGAGAGAGAGAGAGAGAGAGAGAGAGAGAGAGAGAGAACAATATTATAAGGACATTTCTTCTTCTTCTACTACCACTACTACTACTACTACTACTACAACTACTAATACTACTACTACTACTTCCTCTTCTTCGAGGGTGTTGCCCATACATTTTAATAAACTTCAAAACGGAGAGAGATTATCAAATATTCATATATGGTAGTGGTTGAAAGGAGAGAGAGAGAGAGAGAGAGAGAGAGAGAGAGAGAGAGAGAGAGAGAGAGAGAGAGAGAGAGAGAGAGAGAGAGAGAGTATAATATATACATTGAAAGCGTTGGTATTAGCATTTCAAAATACTGCAGATTTTGAAGGAATTTTGTTCTTTGGAAGAAATACACTTTAAGCTATTGTTTTATTTACTAATTCAAATATTTATTCATTCATGTATTGCCGACAACACAGATTGAAAATCTGCTTTATATTCTAAAAATAAATTAATAAATACATAAAAATTATGGTTGTGCCTTATGTACGATTTTTTTTTTTTTAAAGATAAATGATGTGTCTAGTTTGAAATAAGTTAAAATACAGGAAGCGTTGAAATATGAATGTCTGTTGTCAGTACGCATTTTCCATGTATAGTCTATGCGTCTCATGAATGTATTACCACATTATGCATTCTAATACGTGTATTCATTTCAAGACCATGTATACATAACCTTTGAATTAATCTTATTTTCTTAAACTCGTACATATATATATTTTTATACATAAAAATACATATACATGCCATAGTCTATTACAATATGGATCAGAATACATGTCTACATTTCACGAATGCATAGACTTAGATTAATTACATTCTTATACATATACCTATTAATTGAATGAATAAATACGCGTATATATATATATATATATATATATATATATATATATATATATATATATATATATATATATATATATATATATATTATAATAATATATATATATATATATATATATTTATATATATTATTATATTTGAATGAATATTTACAGATACATACATACATTTACATGTATTATTCATATTTCATCTTACTCTTATATATTTATTCATTTCACGTATGTAATAGTATATTTTTATTCCAACTTGCATACTTGTAAAGCTATTATATATATATATATATATATATATATATATATATATATATATATATATATATATATATATATATATATATATATATATATATATATATATTCACACATGGCCTATTCTATTTCATTTTGCAGTTTAATACATATGTTTATAATTGCAAGCACAATATCGGCACTTATATAAATGCACTATATATACTGATACTTCTCTCTCTCTCTCTCTCTCTCTCTCTCTCTCTCTCTCTCTTCTCTCTTCTCTCTCTCTCTCTCTCCTCTCTCTCTCAATCTGCGTGTTATGTAAAAATATACACACAGATGTGGAAAGATAGAGCACCGTAAACATTCTTCAAAATTCCTTACAAAAGTCCGTTAAATTAATATAAGAAAAATATAATTTCAGTTCATTTCTATTGATACCAAAGAAATAGTAAGAGGGTTTTTTTCCATTCACCCGTAAGTGGTTAGATATAATAAAAAAAAAAGTAATTGGCTTACATATCGCTTACGCAAGAGTATAGCTCTCTTGAATAGACCTCTTGAATAAGACTCTTGTATGTCACTAAAGGATTTGGAAGCTGTTTCTCTCTCTCTCTCTCTCTCTCTCTCTCTTCTCTCTCTCTCTCTCTCTCTCTCTCTCTCTCTCTCTCTCACACACACACACACACACACTGGAGTCGGGGGAGATTCCAAGATGCTGGAAACAAGCAAATGTGATACCTATCTTCAAAAAGGGAAGGAGGGATACGGCTCTGAACTATAGACCAGTTTCCTTGACCAGCATAGTTTGCAAAGTTATGGAGAAACTACTAAGGAAACATATCTCTCTTCACTTGGAATCCTTCAACTTTTTGTCAGTGAGGCAACATGGCTTCAGAGAAGGTAGATCAACAGTAACAAACTTATTAGAATTTTATGATGAGGTAAGCCAAATCTTACAGGAAAGAGAGGGCTGGGCAGATTGCATATTCCTAGACTTCCAGAAAGCGTTTGACACTGTTCCACATGGGAGACTTATTAGGAAGCTGCAAGCAATGGCTAGAATAGGTGGAAATGTTTTGCAATGGATAAAAACTTACTTAGAAGGAAGGGAACAGAGGGTTAGAGTAAGACACTCAGTGTCTGAATGGAGAAGAGTTAGTAGTGGAGTTCCACAGGGTTCAGTTTTAGGGCCACTTTTGTTCCTTGTACATGTAAATGACCTACCAGAGTCTGTAAATTCATTCATGAATATGTTTGCACAGATGATGCAAAGATTGTGAAGAAAGTAAAAAACGAGAACAATGGTAGAGAACTTCAGGAGGATCTAAATAATCTGCATGAGTGGTCAGAAAAATGGCTAATGAAATTCAATACTTCAAAATGTAAGGTAATGAGAATGGGTACAAGTGCAAGAAGGCCCAAGCTTGGCTACTCGGTGGCTGGAGTACAACTTCAAGAGACAGAAAATGAGAGAGATCTAGGAGTAAACATACTGGCAGATTTGTCTCCAGAAATACATATAAATGGGATAGTAAGGGCAGCATATGCATTCTTATCAAATGTAAGGGTAGCCTTCAGGCACATGGACAAGGAAATGTTCAGAAATATTTATGTAACCTATGTGAGGCCAAAACTCGAATATGCAGCCCCTTTTTGGAATCCGCACTTGAAAAAGCACATAGCTAAGCTTGAAAAAGCTCAAAGACATGCCACGAAACTGGTGCCAGAAATACGCAATCTCAGTTATGATGAGAGGCTGAGGGAATTAGACTTACCATCACTCGAAGCTAGAAGAGTGAGGGGGGATATGGTGACAGTCTTTAAATTCCTTCATGGTTATGATAGAGTGGATAGGGATCGATATTTTGATATGGCTGACTCTAGAACTAGAGGTCATAGTTTGAAGCTTCGTAAGAAAACTTCTTTGCAGGATGTAAGGAAATACTTTTTCAGTGTAAGAGTAGTTGATAATTGGAACTGGCTAAGCGAGGAGGTAGTTAATGCTATCTCAATCCATAGTTTTAAGGACAGGTACGATAAGTATCACTAAGTCTAAAATGGAACCGATCAGGAGACGGGAAGATACGAGCTTTGGGCTCTTTCCCGTAAACACAATTAGGTAATCACAGGTAATCACTCACACACACACACACTCTCTCTCTCTCTCTCACACACACACACACACACACACACGCACACAAACTCTTTATCAAGTGTTATCTTTTCTTCATCAACGACCTCTGATAATGAGTAAATGAATATACTCGACAGCATTTAGAAACTTCTTGTTTCCATTAGCCCTTCATAAATCCGTTTAAGAGCCCTCTTCAAGAAATAACAGACAAATGCGCGCACGAACACACACATACATACATATAGACATACACACATGTGTACATACACATCATGACTGTATAATTTACACAAGTTTCCCAGTCATTGTATATATGTAAATGTAAACGTAAGTGATAATAAATCATGTTTATTTAGCCGAAACAAGGTCATTTCAAACGGAAATTGTAATAAATGTATTTATACACACATAATGCATACCAGAGGTTTCAGTGGTTAATTTGTTGGGTTTGATAAATATAATCGTGAATATTGTACCTACAAGAAATTGTGCGGTTTTGTGATAATATGCAATTCTGGATTTTTTTTATAATACTAATAATAAAAATGATGAAAATTACAACCACAACAACAACAACTAGAATAATAATAATAATAATAATAATGATAATAATAATAATAATAATAATAATAATAATAATAATAATAATAATAATAATAAACTACAAGTTAAATCTCCATTACCAATCTTGATACGAGAGAGAGAGAGAGAGAGAGAGAGAGAGAGAGAGAGAGAGAGAGAGAGAGAGAGAGAGAGAGAGAGAGAGAGAGAGAGAGAGAGAGAGAGATAACCAACTTCTTCAATAATAATAAAAAATAAATATTATCAAATGGATATTCCCAAGCATGCTAGCAGCGTGTGTTTTTGACAGTTGATAAGCATCATCCTTATATATCGAAATGGAAAATATCTATTTTCTTCTTGTCATACCCATATACGATAATAAGCTTATGAAAATTGAAATTGTGAGAACACGGATTGGAAAGTTTTAATATATCTCTGGCTTGTCATATAATGAAACTTATTATCTGATTTCGTTCTCTCCATAATACGCTGTTTGGGTCACTCACAGGGTAAGTGGCTGAGATCATTATGACATGAGCCCAACAGCTGTAGCTGGTTTACCACCACCGATTCACCCCATCGTAACATACCCACCTATTCCAGTTTACAGCACTAAACAGGTGCGAAAAAATCCTTTGGGCAGTCACATATTCATGATTCTCTCTACCCTCTCTTTTATCTCTCGCAGTCTCTCTTCCCTGCTCTTGCCACCCTATCCAGCCATCTCATTCTAGCTCTTCCTTTTGGCCTTATATTACTTACTTCTGTTCTTGACACTCTCTTTGATAGTTGTTCATTTTATCTATCCATATGTCCAAACCATCTCATTGATCTCTAACTTATCCATCCTCATCTCCATGATAGTTAGTTTGTTCTTTTCATCCTCTCTTGCATTCAAAATCTTTTCTCCAGTAGGACTTGTTTATGCTAAGAGCTTTTAAGTACCATTTTCATGTGGTGTCGCTAAATTACTAATTGCACAAATTAAGATAAATAGAAATGGAAATGGAATTGTAAAAAAAAAAAAAGATATCTTTGAAATTGTTATCCAGCGCCAATGCAAGTACAAAATAGATCTGCGGTGACTCAGTGGTTGAGAGCGCGAATCAGGAAGTGACTAACCTGACTAACGCCGGTTTGGTCCCACTGTGGAGCACCAGGAGTTGCAAACAGCAATTGTCTGAGTCTGTGTCCATTCCCATTCTTGGGGACTAATTATAACGCATTAAAAACGGCAAAAAATAATGCACACAGTATGTAGATCTGAGAGTGAATAGAGAGAGCATATGAATACTGTACATAGATAAAATATATAACTAAATCCGTTTTATTTTTTTTTAAATGGAGTATTATTACAGTCTGAACAAAAAGGTTGAAAAAAAATATATTGTAAAATGAAATTACAAATATTTTATTTTGTCAGAACAAGGAGAGGTCCTCTAGGAGGCAATTTCTCTCTCTCTCTCTCTCTCTCTCTCTCTCTCTCTCTCTCTCTCTCTCTCTCTCTCTCTCTCTCGTCAAAACGCAGGAAAGCTTTCAACATATTCATCACGAATTAGTTGTATATATATATATATATATATATATATATATATATATATATATATATATATATATATATATATATATATATATATATATATATATATATATATATATATATATATATATATATATATATATATATATATATATATATATATATATATATATATATATATATATATATTCTCTCTCTCTCTCTCTCTCTCTCTCTCTCTCTCTCTCTCTCTCTCTCACGAGATATAAGCTGACTCTTAAATAAATAGAGTAGACAAGTCATTTCCATACAGAATGTTAGTACTGAACTTGTAAACTCTTCTCCATAGACATTCCATTAAAACAGCAAATAACTTCTTACAACAAAATCAGAAGGAGAGTTGTTTGAACATGTTTAATGCATACATCGTCCTCTTTAAACATGGGTTAAATCAACGACTGTAAAAACACACACACACAAAACACACACACTTGAAGCTGGAAGGGAGAGGGGGATACCCCTTTTGGAATCCACACTTGAAAGCGCACATAATTAAGCTGGAAAAAGTATAATATTTCATACGTGGCTCAACCTTACGCCATGATATTTTTATAGATTTCCAAAGAGACAGGAAACTGACCATTTTGGAACTTCCCATGGTATGCCAACACAAATGGGAATACAACCATAAGGCCCTTCAGTCAATATCTCAACGTTATGAGATCCTATTGGAAACTCTGGAAGATTTGTCTACCCATGGGCGATCTGGTGAAGAAAATGCTTTGATGGCTTTTCTACATTCTTTGAACAAATTTAAGACTGTTTTTATTATCTGTATTCATAGATGTTTTTGACATTACAACCCACTGTCAAAGGTGTCGCAGAGTGAGGATATGGATCCTGCGCAGCAATTAATATGGATCAAGAAACAATCACAATTCTCAATAACGAAAGAACTACAGATGACCATTTCAAGATCAATTGAAAAAAAAAACAGTTTAATTTGCAGCAACCATAAATATATCTTCAGCTCTCCAACAACCTGCGAGGTTGAGAAGGCAAAGGAAGACATCTTCACGGTTGTTAGAATCAATTGTTACTCAAACTATAGGCCAACAAGACACTTCTGAAAGGGTTGAGGACCTAAAATCCCACTGTAAAAGATCTCTATATTATCCCATTCTAGACAAGGTCCCCGGTGAGTTTAGACTCAGATTTGATGAACCAAAGAGTATTCTACTTGGTGTGACTGCTTGCCATCCATCATGTCCAAATTTCCTAAAGGAACATGATCTAAATTACCTTGCTGATCAGTATTCAGTTGACAGGGAGAGCCTCCATGCAGAACTCCTTATTGCTCAGCGAACATTACAGGATGTGACATCTATTTCCGGTGATTTAAATGGACTGAATCCACTGAAGCATGGATTTACCACACTCTGGACTTTGATGCATTTGGCCCTCACTTTCCCTGTCAGTAATGCCAGATGTGAGCGATCATTTTCTGTCTTAAAACAGATCAAAACATACCTCAGGGTAACAATGGGGCAAGAACAGCTGACCAGTCTAGGTATAATTTCTGTTGAAAAAGTTGTGGTGGATTCACTTGATCTTGATTTGGTAGTTGACAAATTTGCATCTTCCCCAATACCATCACAGTCAAGCTCAGGTGAATCCACCAAAAGACATTTGTCTCTTACATAACATGAGGCCTGGTCATATCTTTATAAAGAACTGCAGTTTTAGTTTAATTCATTGCAAAATACTGTGAAATGAATGGAAAAAAATTGCATTATGTCATTGCATAGGAGGTTATTAGTTTTTATATAATAAATTTCTATTTTATTTATCAAATATATTATAATGTAATTGCTTTATGAATTGGAGTTGCTTGCTTTAAAATACTAGATAATTTTTTCTTTAATGTCTGTGTTTTTTTTTTAATAGGGGCCTCAAAAATTACTCTAAAACTGCTCAATTTCCCCAGCTGCATAGGTTCGCATTGCTCGCCCCCACCCTCTTCTACCAAATCCAGGGCTATAGCCCCCCAAAAAAAATTTGACCCCTGATGACGCCACTGCACATACTCTTGAAGCTGGAAGAAAGCTTGGGGGGGGGGGGATGCTGTTGCGGTTTAAGTTTTTATCACAGAGACTGGGTAAGGAGGGATATTTTTCTGTTGGTGGCTCAAGAACTAGTGGTCATAGTTTGAAGCTCGTAAAGAAAATGTCTTTGCGGTAGGTAAGGAAGTACTTTTATTTTTTAATTGTAAGATGAACTGATAACTGGAGAAGTGTCTGTGAGCAAAATGAGGCCGATTATAAGAAAAGTTACGAGCATAAGGCTCTCTACCGTAAGCACAATTAGGTAAATACACTCACTCACTCACTCACTCACTCACTCACTCACTCACTCACTCACTCACTCACGTGCGCGCGCACACACACCAATAAAGTTTCCTTGACCAGCATAGTTTGCAAAGTTATGGAGAAACTACTAAGGAAACATATCTCTCTTCACTTGGAATCCTTCAACTTTTTGTCAGTGAGGCAACATGGCTTCAGAGAAGGAAGATCAACAGTAACAAACTTATTAGAATTTTATAATGAGGTAAGCCAAATCTTACAGGAAAGAGAGGGCTGGGCAGATTGCATATTCCTAGACTTCCAGAAAGCGTTTGACACTGTTCCACATGGGAGACTTATTAGGAAGCTGCAATCAATGGCTAGAATAGGTGGGAATGTTTTGGAATGGATAAAAACTTACTTAGAAGGAAGGGAACAGAGGGTTAGAGTAAGACACTCAGTGTCTGAATGGAGAAGAGTTAGTAGTGGAGTTCCACAGGGTTCAGTTTTAGGGCCACTTTTGTTCCTTGTATATGTAAATGACCTACCAGAGTCTGTAAATTCATTCATGAATATGTTTGCAGATGATGCAAAGATTGTGAAGAAAGTAAAAAACTAGAACAATGGTAGAGAACTTCAGGAGGATCTAAATAATCTGCATGAGTGGTCAGAAAAGTGGCTAATGAAATTCAATACTTCAAAATGTAAGGTAATGAGAATGGGTACAAGTGCAAGAAGGCCCAAGCTTGACTACTCGGTGGCTGGAGTACAACTTTAAGAGACAGAAAATGAGAGAGATCTAGGAGTAAACATACTGGCAGATTTGTCTCCAGAAATACATATAAATGGCATAGTAAGGGCAGCATATGCATTCTTATCAAATGTAAGGGTAGCCTTCAGGCACATGGACAAGGAAATGTTCAGAAATATTTATGTAACCTATGTGAGGCCAAAACTCGAATATGCAGCCCCCTTTTGGAATCCGCACTTGAAAAAGCACATAGCTAAGCTTGAAAAAGTTCAAAGACATGCCACGAAACTGGTGCCAGAAATACGCAATCTCAGTTATGATGAGAGGCTGAGGGAATTAGACTTACCATCACTCGAAGCTAGAAGAGTGAGGGGGGATATGGTGACAGTCTTTAAATTCCTTCATGGTTATGATAGAGTGGATAGGGAACGATATTTTGATATGGCTGGCTCTAGAACTAGAGGTCTTAGTTTGAAGCTTCGTAAGAAAACTTCTTTGCAGGATGTAAGGAAATACTTCTTCAGTGTAAGAGTAGTTGATAAATGGAATTCGCTAAGCGAGGAGGTAGTTAATGCTATCTCAATCCATAGTTTTAAGGACAGGTATGACAAGTATCACTAAGTCTAAAATGGAACCGATCAGGAGACGGGAAGATACGAGCTTTGGGCTCTTTCCCGTAAACACAATTAGGTAATCACAATTAGGTAATCACACACACACACACACACACACACACACATTTAGGGAGATGGAACGCTGTTCGTGGTTTCCTTTCTCCATGCTGTAAAAGACTGTCTATAATTACCTAATTGTGCTGACGGGAAAGAGCCCCAAGCTTGTAACTTCTCGTCTCCTGGTCGGTTCCATTTTGTGATTACCACAATTAGGTAATCACAAAATGGAACCGACCAGGAGACGAGAAGTTACAAGCTTGGGGCTCTTTCCCGTCAGCACAATTAGGTAATTATAGACAGTCTTTTACAGCATGGAGAGAGGAAACCACGAACAGCATTCCATCTCGCTAAAACGTTCAGGTTGAACACATACCTGCATGGCTGCCACGTTCCGTAAACTTTATGAAGTCTGCATTGGTTTTAGATCCACGGATAAGTGCATTCATTTTACTTCCAATAATATTCTCTAGTCTAGATCTTGGAAACAATAGTAACAACACTTCTCTGGGATGGTCCTTGTGGACCTTGTCCCAGACACATACATACATACATACATACATCGGATTGGAACTGGAATTCGCTAAGCAAGGAGGTAGTTAATGCTATCTCAATCCATAATTTTAAGGACAGGTATGATAAGTATCACTAAGTACAAAATGGAACCGATCAGGAGACGGGAAGATACGAGCTTTGGGCTCTTTCCGTAAACTTAATTAGGTAATTACACACACACACACACACACATATAATATATATATATATATATATATATATATATATATATATATATATATATATATATATATATATATATATATATATATATATATATATATATATATATATATATATATATATATATATATATATATATATATATATATATATATATATATATATATATATATATATATATATTAACAGTAGTGACCCACTCTGTCTTTGCGTTCACCTTTTTTTTTTTTTTTTACCATTGCGAGTACTTACGTTATACATTTCTTAGATTGTTTTCAACCTTCCCTTTCCTGCCTTTAACCCCGTTCTGAGGACAATGGCTTTTATATGATTCATGTGCGTCCTTAGTTTCTTTGAGGGCAAGCAAGGGAACCGACACCTTGTCTGAGTCTTATGTTTGTTTGTTTACATTCTCCATCAACAATAAAATCCTTTCCTTCTTCTTCTTCCTCTTTTGTACAGGACTTAAACCTTGGTCATTTCAAAAGTCCCATTTATACTCATCAAAGGCATTATCATGATGGCATCGCCTTATGTCACCTTTTACACCTTTAATGTCTCGATTAATAATTAAACTCTTCCTAAAAACTGGTGTGCTGTACAAGAAATCATCGTTTATATCAGTAGTGGCACTTTTTCTATCAATGGAAAATAAAAAATAAAATAGTATATATTCACGCCTTTCCAAAACCTGAACAAGTTTTTTTTTTTAATATATACTTTATAAGCTCTAAAACTTCTGTATAATAATCTGTTTATGACTGCAATATAATATTTGCCTGAACATAAATATATAATGCATTAAGAGAGCATTAATACTGTAGTGAATAGTATGGCACGATATACAGTAAAGCACAGTACTGCTCTAAGAGAGAGAGAGAGAGAGATTATTTTATTAATTTATTGCACCAAGGCGTCAGACATTACATGAGTTCATACAAATAATGCTTCAAATGGATATAAAACCAAGAATTGAACATAGTTTACAGGGAGGTGTACACATTGATAAAACATTGCTGCATACTAACACACAACTCACAGTATGGCAGCACAGAGTACATTATATGCAAAAGTAAAGCTCAGAGAAACGCAGAATGCACAAACAGAATTATACAGCAACATACAGAAAATATATGTATAATTCAATATAATTAATGGCCACCAAAGTGAGGATAACGAGCAAGAATAACATCAAGGTTGTCATCATTAAGTAAAAATGAGCAGACCTGTATTAAGTTCTGACCTCGTGGTAAAACATCTCTCACTGTGGGGCACTGAAGACAATAGTGGTCAAGAGTGTTAGCATTAGGACGGTCGCATAATTTACAGGTGTACTGTGGCATATCTAGAGTCTGGGAGACCTGCCATAAAGGCCGATACCCCATTCTGAGCCGAGCACTAACTACATTGTTTTTCCGCACCATTAACCCGCGTCTGCGATACTTGTAGCGACTGTGAAGAAAGTGATCATGGTGCTGTATGGACACACTGTTGGCCCTCTCCGTGTCCCTGCACTGGACCGTCATGGCAAACCCAGCTGAGTAGATGATGTTACGTAGGCATCGGAGGGAGGGCTCAGTGTCCACAGCATGCCCATCCAGCATACAGGCCGCCTTGGCAAGACAATCCGCTGTGTCGTTGCCAGTCAGCCCAATGTGGGATGGAGAGAGAGAGAGTAATAAATTGTTCAAATAGGGTTACATAGCCTCTTCGTTATTATGAAACTGAGGCTTTCTTTGTCACAAACAATTAATAACCTGAAACAAACACAAAATACAGTACTGTATGACACCGTATTCTCCTGAAGTCAGCTAAGTGGCTACAGCTGTGACAAAATTAGTACCTCAGAAAAGCAG
The DNA here is from genome assembly GCA_037179515.1 of Halocaridina rubra. Lineage (NCBI taxonomy): Eukaryota > Metazoa > Arthropoda > Malacostraca > Decapoda > Atyidae > Halocaridina > Halocaridina rubra. The sequence continues at coordinate 91,991 of JAXCGZ010020924.1, read as the reverse complement.
TACTTCAGAATTTCCTATACAGATCTTTCCTTTATTCCAGATGTTTTTCGACAAGAAAAGTTTTTCGGGAAAAGGGACTTTCCAACTATTCGCTAGTCTTTCCTTTTAGTCATTTCCCTATTAATAATTTTTTATAATATGTAGAAAAAGTGTGTGGAATTTCTTCTTCCACACTAGCAGTGACCAGCATAATAAATATGCTTTATTACATTAATAAAATATTAACATATGCAATACAGTACAATAGTACTGATGTTCCTTATTTTACATGGGCAGTTGATTTCACCACTCCATGAAAAAGTCAAATATATATTATCCCTAGATTACTGTAATGTACTTAAACTTTACAAAATAGTTTAAATATATGTAAAAACAGTAGTTCCTGTATATAGCTCTCTAGGGAAGATACAGTATGTTCTCTTAGTTATTAAAAATTGTGTAAGGTGTAAAACTGCATAAGAGGTCATGGACTATACCTAATACTGTACCATTTAAATTAATTTTAAGACCATACAGCAGTTGTTCAGCTGAAGTTTTTTTTTTAGGAAAAAAGTTAAATAACGGTCTTATACTGTAAGAATTATTACGGTTTTATCATCATTACCTTACTGTATTATGTTGTACGAGTATTCATAAACAATGAAATGCATGATTCATTAAGTTTATACCTATTCTATCTCTCCACCCATTCCCAACCATGATATGAAACTTTCTGGGCACTGCATACTCTTTGCTTACCCACAATTGACAGATATTAGTTTCAATTATCAGTCATGACCTCATTGGGTTAAAGCCATGAAATGTTTCAATTATCAATCATGATCTCATTGGGTTAAAGCCATGAAATGTCGGGTTGGGATGATTAAGCAGTGCTGTTTCAGTGCTGACGTTTTGGTGGGGTCGTTTTGATGCTATCTGTTTTATACAGATAACTAGGTTAGGTTAAGTTTACAACATAAGTAGCTTCCTAGTGCCAACAGAATGGGTTGTTGCTAAATAGATTTAGTGCCCAAACAGCTGGCGCTAAAATGGCTACAGCGAAATATACCAATCCCATAAAATGCGATCTTATAAATTGGACAGGCTTTGCGATAAGGTTATGCAAATAAAAACTTGAGGGTCTCACCATTTATTACACTTAGCAAGGGCAAATATGCCCAATATTGTATTAATTCATTCTTCAATATAGGAATGTATTTAATATTATCATTCCCTTAAAAAAAATGAGCTTGCTTTATGTGACATACTGTTTGCAGATTTAGAATATGAAATGAAATGATAACATTACAGATACGGTTCCCCTGTCACTGGTACAGTATCATCAGTATTTTACCCAAAAAGCACTCCTCACAATAACTGTAAGGAAACTAAACATTGCTATCCAAAAGGATTAAAAAAATAAGACTTATTGAGATATTAAATACATTCTTCTTTGTTATTCTCATAAAAATCTAAAAAAAAAAATAATGGTCTTGGGACAAATCAGAGGGATTATCTTCATAAATCTGAAAATAAAGTCAGTGGTTTTAGGGTAAAATCTGAGGGGGAAACCTTTATAATGTAAGAATATAGTAAAGATCAAATATTAACAAGGCGACTAGCGGCCTGCAAGTTGGACCAAAAAGCATCCATACCTGAGTAGTGTCTTTTTACATGTAAAAATGCATATGATTAGCTCACAGATTGCACTAAAACTATGATTTTACAGAGTACCTTTTAAACAAAGATGTTTTTCGAACTTACTCTCCGAGGATGGTTTTAATTTGTATTGCCCGCTAAAACAGTATACTACAGAATTAGTTTGTTTTTCACTCTAAAACTATTATCGTATACCTATAAAACAAAAAAGTTTTTGGCAATTGCTTTCTGAGGATAGTTGCAATGTGCACTGCATACTAAGAAACTTACATTTTAATGTAAAAAGACACTACATGTGTGGATGATTCTCTTGTCCCAGGTTAATATTCACAATTACGGTAACTTCTCAGGATGACAAAGATATTACATGTGTTACCAGCCACTGTGCTGGTTTTCTCAAACAAAGTCTTTATGTCTCATCATCGTCTCAGGGACTTTTTAATTAAACCTGATACATGGCAATAGTTATATCACAGTAACATATTATGGAATAAAAGTCTCTCCCAAATATCCAAGACACAATAGCTAAAATTATATACATAGAGTGAATTTATTAACTAAAATCTAATATTCTAAATAAAGAAATATGGGAAATGTTTCTCCACGTATATGACTGGTAAGCCCATCGCAGAGGTAAATGAAACATCTGCATCAAGAAAAGTCATTAAAGCAAATAAATAAAAGGTAAAATATAGGTCTGTTGATTTACCAATACTTAAAATAGAATCTAAGAGAGATATGTGGGATTCAGAAATGAGAGACAGTATAATAAAGTGTTCCAAATAGACTCATTACGAGATGTGTATGTTATTAAATCGAAAGATCAACGCTGTGAAATACTAGTTTACCAATTTTGGTCAGTAATTATTACCCTAAATACTATACAAGGTAAGTGCAGGTAATGAATCGAGGGGATAATTATCACTGATAATATATATTTATATATTATTATCTCTTTTAAAATAAAGTTTTACAGCATGAGTTTTTCAGAATAAATGATTTATTGTTCTCATTACGCGTGTAAACAGATCAGGGAGAAGACGAAAATATTTCTTTGTATTTATTTTACTTGAAGATGGACGTGATACCTCGTAGCTCTATGGAAGGGTTCTCTTAGCTTATTAGCATGACTGAGATCTTCATGAAAAAAAATATTTACATAAGAATTTTTTTTTCAAGTTTTACTGTATATCATAGATACCAGTTGGCATGATAAGTTAGACAATGTAGTAAAAACGAATGGGTAAACATATTTTTATCCTATACGGTATTCAAGTTTTTAACAGTAGTCAAAATAAGACTTAATTAGAATTTTTAAGCAATGATCAAGAATATTCAAAAAATTTATAAAAATGTAAAGAATTAAATTTTGCTGGATTCTGAAATAACTTAAGGAGTATTACTAATATAAAAAAAAATTTACATTTTGCTTGTCACTGAATTTAAACCTTTTACAGAGGATAAAAGCTGGAAGAGAAAAGAATATCTGTGTGTCTTTCAGTTTAAATGTTTCAGCAATAAAACCACACTTAAGAGTTATCATAATTCTCACGACAGCCCCCTGAAATCATTGTAACACGGCCGCACGAATAAGTAAAGGTATTTTGAATGTTTTACTTAAAAAAAAAAGAAGAAAAAAATGTACTGTATATATATTATATATATTTATATATCTTATTATGTATAAAGGTGATCACTTCACTGACCAAAAAAAACTGGACTGTACAGCATTATGGCAACGGAAAAACACTTACAATACTTATGTACATATGAAACAGCAGAGGAAAATAATATACAAAAAAAAACTACAGAAACATTTACACAGGAAAAACTAAATGGAACCTCTGAGGCTCATTCTACTCAAAATAAATACACAAAAGTTTTAATGTACAACCACTTAATAACGATACTGAAATAAGTCTTTATTTTTAATAATCACATAATCTCTATCTACATATACATTAGCTGTTCTTACACAGAAAGCAAATACTACTATAGATACAAATTATGCTGCCACTGGGAGACATTTATTGTTCACCTTTTTTATTCGCTCCTACACAAAGTCATGTACAGGTGTACAACATGTTGTACAGATGTATTTCATTAGTTTATGAGATAATTATGACTGTAAACATTATGTGTAGAAAGCACATCTAGCTATGCATATTTTAAATGTGCATGTGTATTTGTGTACATATCTTTATATTGTCTTCATAGGATCCCCTCAAATCCAAACAAATGCGTAAATTGACAAACTGGTTAGTAGATATCAAAACGTGTGAATTAGGAAAGTAAAAAAGTAAAAGTTAAATGCTTTAACATATTTCAGAAAGAAATGCTAGAAGTTCCAATGGCAACCAGCATTACTTAGGAACAGACGAGGCCGTTACGAGCTAGTCGTTAGCATCGCTTCAAAAATTACTATGAGGATTCAAACGTGAACCGAATATCGGTAACTAAAATCTAATATATTTTACGTTTACTAATCTCACTTTTATCATATTTATATATTTACATTATCCAGGATATGAGAGGATACTAAGAAAATTCAGAGTAATGCATATATATATATACAATAAAATGCCAGTTTTATAGCATTCTGATACCCATAAAACTCAAACTCGATATTTCTAATATACATAAACAAAATAATACATAAAATTAGGAAACGGAGGCTCTCAAAATAGAAGGATACCTCAAACGCACCCCTAAAAGAAATAATATGGTATATGCAATATATTAAGACACCATTTGTATATATGTTAGTAATGGTAGGAAGTTCAACACTGTGTTACTGAACACTACTTTTCAGTACAGGCAGGTGGGGAAAGATAGATAGCATAGAAAGACTCTTTAGTTAACGTTGTCAATAAATAAATTTTCAGTATACTATATGAAAAAAGGCTGAATGGAATTAGGAATGAATAAGAAGAGTATTAATAACTCTAAAAATAACAGCCAACAGCCATACATAGAATGAACGTGACTACATGCTCTTTTTATTAACACTTAAAAAAGTTAATGAAAACTAAATATATAAATTATCACATGGTATTGGCCCATACAGTCTCTCTCTATATTGTAATCTTGTGTGTAGAATATTGATTAAATTAGGAAGTGAAATAAATTAATTAAATTAAAGATACTGTACACTTTCAAGATGACTATATCTACAAAAGGGTAACTCTTTCATCACCTTTTTACACTAAATAAAACTCTTGGGTTTTAAATATATACGAAGGAATATGAATGAAAACGACAAAAGACGTACAGATTAATGGATGTGTTTTGTCTTTCCAAATGTTGCAATAAATTGCAGTCAAACGATTCGCTTATTATATGTTTGACAATTACAACACAGAGAGAGATTACTGGATTGAAGAAAAATCCTAATATAATTAGGTAAATGTTTGAAAGTGTGAAAGTATTTACGATTTAAGGAAACAGGAAGCCTGACATGAAAGGGAGCAAGTAAAAGTAACCTCCTTTTATGTGTCACTATTAGTCCTCATTGTGAGGGTGGACACAGACAGACTGGAGCTGGGGAATTGAGACTGGGTGCTTTACCTAATGCCTCGCAGTAGGCTCGATCACGGGTCTGTCACCTCCCGAGTCGAGTATTGTAACCTTTATGCTACCACGGTCCCCCACAAGAAAGGAAGCGAGTAAAGTACAGTTAATGTATGTCTATCACTAACGAACATGAGGATTTTTGCAATGGAGGGATAACAGGGACGTATTTGCGGGAAAACACTCGATGGATGTTGGGCACAGCCGCTTTCAGACTTGTGCTTGTTTATATTTCAACTTTTTTTTCTAACATCCATCATATCACCTTACTCTTCAAGTATTGCAGTCTGAACACTTATGGAAACTATTTTAAAGAGATTTAAGCAATTAAATAACGTTAGGATTAACAGCCCTCATTTGCTATACATCTCTCTATTGGCACACGAAGGACTGCCAGTTCAACCTCTTTCATAGCAGCCTTTTGTTGACGCAAAAGAACTCTGTGATCATCTCACACTTTATTTTCTAAAACGAGACGAAGCTGATTTTGAGCGGTCAGAGAGCGAGGATAGGCCCTCGCCTCTACTCCTAGAACGTCGCATGCTGTTCAGTCCATCACCTGAGAGCATATAGAGAAAGACAGTTGCGCAGGGGATATTAAACGCCATTAATTAACCTTAATTACCATAATTAATACCATTAAATACCTGCATACTGATAATAGAGATAAAGGGGAAAGAATGAAATGATACATCCATTTTCATATGGTCTAGACATCCATTAAGTCATCAAAGCAATTTCTGATTAGCAATGAAGACTTCAGAACACTAATATATCTCTTGTCAAAGTGCATTTATCCTTTAAGCTAAAATACAGTAAATGAATTATTACAATCTACACATACAGATATGACCCAAAATGGTCCTAACTTGGATCATGTAATCACGATACATTATGCTAAATATGTAAAAAATAAAAATCTCATTTCAATCTATTCCAAATTATATTATCAATATGAAGGTAATATTAAGTAAATATCAAGGTTTCTAAATTTTTGTATATGAAACAATAATGGTGATATTACTTACTCTAAAACACTTTAGTTCACGCATCCTTATAATAAAACTAATAATGATAATAATAATGCAAAGCATAGAGCATAAATGTGCAAAGAGGCAGCATTTCAAATGGCAATTAATCATTACTAAAAAACAGGGTGATAATACTTGTACTACAATTGTTAATTACCTTATTCAAGCAGAGTCAAACATAAAGGTTAAAAAATTGGAGTTTTTCCTAACCAGCAGTGTTCAAACTGCTAAAAATAGTACATGCTATAGGTTAATTTTTACCCTTTTCTTTTATTACAGTGTTATCATTTTATGTATACCTTATTAATAAGTTAAATATATTCACCAAACAGAAGCTTAAATGGGATATATTTGTGGCATGCTACGAGGTGTACACCGACTGTTAGGAGTCTGTCTCTCACTCGTTTATCAATTAAAGGCAAAGCCTCTAATACTGTACCTGCCAAATAAGTCTACCCTAGTGTGGGATAAAATTTTTTAAGGCTTAAGTAGTTAAGTTGTCCGCCGTAATTTACAGTGATTGTGAAACATAAGATATATAATTATATTAAAAGTGCATTGTTCTAACTGCTTATTCACTAGAAATAAATTCTGAAAAATTTAAGTAATTTTCCCAAAGAATCGATATTAAAATAATCTAAACTAGTTACAGTAATTATTTTATGAATCAATTAATTATCATTTTCCATTTATATGTTAGATGCCTCCTATATAATGTAGCAGGGTGGCCTAGGCATATTTTAGATAAAAATTCTAATAATTAACTTTGTTAATTATTCATAAATAAAACAACCATGTTAATTTCTTCCTAATCATTATTTGTGGTTTTCATTATTAGCCACTTATTGGAGAAACCTTAAAGTCACTTTTTATTTGCCTTAGTATCGCATTCAATCAAATGTTTGGTGTATGATTCCCCAAAGAAGATGAAGAACACTTTCCACGAAATCTTAACTTCAAAAAGAGACCTAACACATTTTCTGCAATTGAAACTTATACTAAGCAACCACAAATTCATGGACATTTATGGTAGTTACTTATTCATATGTACTTCCACAGCGTGAGCAGCGAAACCATATGTGTTAACAATTCTGTGTGTCTAGCAGTAGTGTGTCGTCTTCTAAATTCTTTTGCTGAAACTTTCAAATGTTTAGGGGTAAGCCTAGCATTAATACATCAATACTAATTACTGTACAATCATAACAGCTCTTAAGTTTTTAATAACAAATATTGGGAACTGTATAAAAATTTATTTAAATTCAACCATGCGAACATTAAGTCATTTAAATTAAAACCTATGTGTATGAAAAAATAAAATAAAAACCTATCCATGTGAAAGAAGTCAATGTGCATATAAGCAAAAATCTTTAAGTAACTTATGAAGCTAGTTGCTTCAGTGATTGTGAATACCACAGAATTATGGAATTCTCAATAATTATAAGGAAGCATTTTTAAGATACTGCCTCCTTTGTGTGCTTTTTTATAGACTTACTTAGACTTATTACGACCGGAGCAGTTCGGTGTTAGAGCACCAGAGTCAGGAAGTGACGCACCCAAGTCTGATTTTGCCACGCAGTGTTGAAGAGGGCATCCAGCCTTAATCTCCCAGCTCTAACACTGCCGCCTCACCCCCATTTACTTGGAGATTAACAGTGACACACAAAACGGCAAAACAAACTTAACCTATGTATCTTCAAGTTAATATTTTATTGTTTATGATCCAAACAAGCTAATTAGTCTTTGTTGCATTTGTTCTGTTCCCATATGTCTCTCCATAACACCATTTTTCACTCTATGTAGACAGGACAGATTATAAAAGCAGAAAGATATGTTTAAACCAACAGATGCATTGCTATTGCTTTATGAATGCACAGATATATAGGCAGTGATGCAGGGTGTTTATGTCCCACACATTGAGCTACCTGTAACAAACATTTGAACATTAAATTATGCTAACTATAATAGATGCCTTTCAACATGACTGTGTAAACACTCAATCAATTGGGGACTAATCGTGACATGCTAAAACGATGCAGTATTGTTACTGTGCAGTGAGACTTACTTTTAAATGCTAAGTAATTTATAACTTAGCGTAGTTTTATATGATAAAGTTACGAACATAAGGCTCTCTACCGTAAGCACAATTAGGTAAATACACTCACTCATTCTCTCTCTCTCACGTGCGCGCAAATGTGATACCTATCTTCAAAAAGGGAAGGAGGGATACGGCTCTGAACTATAGACCAGTTTCCTTGACCAGCATAGTTTGCAAAGTTATGGAGAAACTACTAAGGAAACATATCTCTCTTCACTTGGAATCCTTCAACTTTTTGTCAGTGAGGCAACATGGCTTCAGAGAAGGTAGATCAACAGTAACAAACTTATTAGAATTTTATGATGAGGTAAGCCAAATCTTACAGGAAAGAGAGGGCTGGGCAGATTGCATATTCCTAGACTTCCAGAAAGCGTTTGACACTGTTCCACATGGGAGACTTATTAGGACAAACAAACAAACAAACAAAAACATTTATTTCCATTTTGTACAATGGTTATTCAACATTAATAGTAACTTATAAGTAGACATGTAATTAAACTAACAAATAAGAGGGTTAGACATATAGTTAAATTAAATGTAGCTTTCATATAAAATAATAATGCTGTAATAAAAATGTTACAATAATGTTAATAATAAAGTAGTAAGTATGCCACTAGATAGAGGATCGTTATTATCGGCATCATTTCCATATTTGTTTCCTTACAATGAGAATAATTAGTTCTTAATGAGCAGCAACTATTTGTCCAAAAGAAAACTGTATAGTTTGCCTTTGAAAGCTGTGAAAGAGGATGCATTTTTAAGATGCTCTGGAATATTATTCCAGAGTGTTGGCCCTTTGATAGTGATCATCTTTGAACCTGCTTCTGTGTTTGTTCTGTGAATAAAGAGCTCACTGCTCTGTCTTGTGTTGGTTCCCCTTATATCCCTGACTGTTTTTAAATCAAATAGCCAGCTAGGATAATGATGGTCCACAATTTTGAATACAAAAACATAAATAGCATAAGCGACCTTATTTTCTGCCCGCAGCCACCCAAGTTTATTGAGAGCTGGTGTGATGTGGTCGTATTTTCTTATTCCTCCTAGGGCAACTCGAGCTGCAAAATTAATAAGCTTCTGTATTCTGTTTATCTGAGTCTTAGTGGTAGCTCCCCAAACAGTTGTGCAGTAATTAATGTGACTTAGGGCTAGAGATTCAACAACAGTTATTCGAGTGGTAGTCTCAAAATTGTCTTTTATATGTGATAAGTACATTAATGTTCCTGTAACCTTTTTGCATACTTTATCTATGTGGGAATCAAACAACATGTGGTTATCAAAGTGAATTCCTAGGTTTTTGACTGTTTTGCTAGGTGTGATAATATTGTCGCAAAAATTAATTGTTGTGTTTTCTGGAATTTGTGCTATGTGGAACCTTGAACCAATAAATTTGCACTGTGTTTTACTTTCGTTAATTAACAGCCCAATTTCTTGGAAATAGGTTTTAATTTTTGACAGAGTGTTTTCTGCTCTTAAAGTTAGCTCTGGGAGATTATTAATATCACCACTAAGGAGTAGTTGAGTGTCATCTGCATATTGTACGACTAGACAGTCAGAAATGAAAGAAGATAGATCATTTACGTAAATGGAGAAGAGGATAGCACCAAGTACTGATCCCTGTGGAACACCAAATGATACATTTTTTGGCACAGAGATAATGTTGTTAAGACGTATGGACTGTTTACGATTAGATAGATACTCGCTAAACCAGCTTCGATCAATATTTAAGTTAATACATTTACTTAAAAGAATTTCATGGTTTACACTGTCGAAGGCTTTTGATAAGTCCAACAAAACTAGCAAAGATATTTTTTTCATATCTATATTATTATATATACTATTCGTAACTTTAAGCAGTGCAGTTTCCGTCGAGAGTTTTGGTCTGAAACCATGTTGGCTAATCGTTAGTAGTCTATTTGATTCTAAATATGACATAAGTTGGCATGCAACATTTTTTTCTAATATTTTAGAGAAAATGGGTAGCAGGGAAATGGGACGATAGTTTGTCACATCTTCTCTGTCCCCCTTTTTATGCAGAGGTATTACATGTGCTATTTTCCAAGAGTCAGGAAACTTTTTAGTAACATTGGAAGTGTTCATAATAGTTAGAATATAGGATGCAATCACGGGTAGAGCATCTTTGATGAACTGAAATGGTATACCATCTGAACCATAAGAGCCAGAGTTTCTTAGGCTCTTTATGGTAAGAATTAGGGTAGCACAATCGATAGGAATAAGCTTGAAGTACTCTCTTGTGTTTTCATTGGAAGAATTGTCATTTAAGCAATTACTCATATTCACTGAGTTGATGTTTTCTTGAGTTTTTTCATATGTATTTTTGCCAACGTTAGCAAAATAGTTATTAAAGTTTTCTGCTTTGTCTTTCAACTCCGTAATATTTTCATAACTTTCTGAGGTACTCTTTTCATTTGGTATCATGCTTCTTATCACTTTCCATGTTGCTGCTGTATCATGTCTAGAGTCATTAAATTGTTTTTTTGTAAAAGTCTTTTTTACTTACACTGATGAGAGATCTGACACGTTTCTTTTCTGTTTTATAACGTTCTCGGAGAGTCATATCATATCTATTCATTTTTAGCTCTTTTTGTATTTGATTTCTGATTTGCATTGCCTCTTTGATGTCATTAGTTAGCCAGGGGGCTGAGGGGCGGGTTATTTTTCTTGTTACAATGGGTGCACAACTATCTAAGCATTCAAGGAAGACTTTTGTTAGAATCTCAACCTGCAAATCGACGTTATCTGTGTATTTAATTCTATTAAGTGCATTTGTGTTGTTGATTAATGTTTCACAAAAGATATCAGGGGAGTAATTTTTTAGACACCGGAATGTCTTGAGGAGAGGCTTCCTTTTCGGCTTGTTTATGTTTAGCATAGCAATGTTCAGCTCGTGGTCTGCAATTGGGCAGGGAACTACGTCCCAATAGAGTATACTTTCCACTTTATTTGTTATTATCAGATCTATAAGTCCTAGAATTGGGGGTTATGCGGGTCGGTTTTGTCACTATTTGTGTTAACTTCACAGTGTTGATCACCCTTTTCATTTTGTTATCTGCTGAGAGCAAGTCATCATTAAAATCACCAAGTATGTATATGGGTTTATGACGCACACAGATATTTCTGAATGTTTCTAGTAGATGATTGAAGCTGCAATCAATGGCTAGAATAGGTGGAAATGTTTTGGAATGGATAAAAACTTACTTAGAAGGAAGGGAACAGAGGGTTAGAGTAAGACACTCAGTGTCTGAATGGAGAAGAGTTAGTAGTGGAGTTCCACAGGGTTCAGTTTTAGGGCCACTTTTGTTCCTTGTATATGTAAATGACCTACCAGAGTCTGTAAATTCATTCATGAATATGTTTGCAGATGATGCAAAGATTGTGAAGAAAGTAAAAAACGAGAACAATGGTAGAGAACTTCAGGAGGATCTAAATAATCTGCATGAGTGGTCAGAAAAGTGGCTAATGAAATTCAGTACTTCAAAATGTAAGGTAATGAGAATGGGTACAAGTGCAAGAAGGCCCAAGCTTGACTACTCGGTGGCTGGAGTACAACTTCAAGAGACAGAAAATGAGAGAGATCTAGGAGTAAACATACTGGCAGATTTGTCTCCAGAAATAAATATAAATGGCATAGTAAGGGCAGCATATGCATTCTTATCAAATGTAAGGGTAGCCTTCAGGCACATGGACAAGGAAATGTTCAGAAATATTTATGTAACCTATGTGAGGCCAAAACTCGAATATGCAGCCCCCTTTTGGAATCCGCACTTGAAAAAGCACATAGCTAAGCTTGAAAAAGTTCAAAGACATGCCACGAAACTGGTGCCAGAAATACGCAATCTCAGTTATGATGAGAGGCTGAGGGAATTAGACTTACCATCACTCGAAGCTAGAAGAGTGAGGGGGGATATGGTGACAGTCTTTAAATTCCTTCATGGTTATGATAGAGTGGATAGGGATCGATATTTTGATATGGCTGGCTCTAGAACTAGAGGTCATAGTTTGAAGCTTCGTAAGAAAACTTCTTTGCAGGATGTAAGGAAATACTTTTTCAGTGTAAGAGTAGTTGATAATTGGAATTGGCTAAGCGAGAAGGTAGTTAATGCTATCTCAATCCATAGTTTTAAGGACAGGTATGATAAGTATCACTAAGTCTAAAATGGAACCGATCAGGAGACGGGAAGATACGAGCTTTGGGCTCTTTCCCGTAAACACAATTAGGTAATCACAATTAGACAATTAGGTAATCACACACACCAGTTTCCTTGACCAGCATAGTTTGCAAAGTTATGGAGAAACTACTAAGGAAACATATCTCTCTTCACTTGGAATCCTTCAACTTTTTGTCAGTGAGGCAACATGGCTTCAGAGAAGGTAGATCAACAGTAGCAAACTTATTAGAATTTTATGATGAGGTAAGCCAAATCTTACAGGAAAGAGAGGGCTGGGCAGATTGCATATTCCTAGACTTCCAGAAAGCGTTTGACACTGTTCCACATGGGAGACTTATTAGGAAGCTGCAATCAATGGCTAGAATAGGTGGAAATGTTTTGGAATGGATAAAAACTTACTTAGAAGGAAGGGAACAGAGGGTTAGAGTAAGACACTCAGTGTCTGAATGGAGAAGAGTTAGTAGTGGAGTTCCACAGGGTTCAGTTTTAGGGCCACTATTGTTCCTTGTATATGTAAATGACCTACCAGAGTCTGTAAATTCATTCATGAATATGTTTGCAGATGATGCAAAGATTGTGAAGAAAGTAAAAAACGAGAACAATGGTAGAGAACTTCAGGAGGATCTAAATAATCTGCATGAGTGGTCAGAAAAGTGGCTAATGAAATTCAGTACTTCAAAATGTAAGGTAATGAGAATGGGTACAAGTGCAAGAAGGCCCAAGCTTGACTACTCGGTGGCTGGAGTACAACTTCAAGAGACAGAAAATGAGAGAGATCTAGGAGTAAACATACTGGCAGATTTGTCTCCAGAAATAAATATAAATGGCATAGTAAGGGCAGCATATGCATTCTTATCAAATGTAAGGGTAGTCTTCAGGCACATGGACAAGGAAATGTTCAGAAATATTTATGTAACCTATGTGAGGCCAAAACTCGAATATGCAGCCCCCTTTTGGAATCCGCACTTGAAAAAGCACATAGCTAAGCTTGAAAAAGTTCAAAGACATGCCACAAAACTGGTGCCAGAAATACGCAATCTCAGTTATGAAGAGAGGCTGAGGGAATTAGACTTACCATCACTCGAAGCTAGAAGAGTGAGGGGGATATGGTGACAGTCTTTAAATTCCTTCATGGTTATGATAGAGTGGATAGGGATCGATATTTTGATATGGCTGGCTCTAGAACTAGAGGTCATAGTGTGGTGACTATTCCCAGAATGCCTGCTTTCACCTGGTCAATGAATAGTCTACTCTCAGTTTTTTGCAGGCTACCGTACACAAAAATATTTACTCCACCAACTTCAAATAAAGTTGGGCTAAAACCTACTGGCTTATAATTAAATATAAGACAAACTGTACGGTACTAAAGGGGAAGGGCATGAGTTACGTTTGCTTAATAGTTAGTGGAGAACTCCCACTGGTTAATAACACAAATACACTAACTAATATTAACTGAACACTGCATAAATCCAGGCTTAAATGAAAGACTCATCGATAAAATATAAAAATATATTGAAAAAAAGTTAATATTATAATGGAGCAATATTTCAGCCCAAAAGAAAAGGTTAAATTTTACAAAAATAACAAAGAGTTATAGCTCCAGGCACGACTGCTGGACACATCAAAATAAACAACACAATAACAAAATAATAATTGTTCAAAATCCAAAAACTTTATGCAATATTAAAACAGAGTCACTGCTTGACAAATTCGACAGCACTAGTCCAAGGGGCGAAATGGGAGGCTCATAAATTTACACGAATTTTACGAGTCTCTAACAATAGGTCATCACCTGATGCTGTCCTCAGAGAGAGTCCTCGTCCGTTCTGTAAACAAAGCAGACGAGCATCACATTCTAAAATAAAAGAATATAATTTTATCATATTATACATAATTAAGGATTTCCTAAGATTTAGAGTAGCTTTACAAATAAATTCCAATTATTCATGAGAAAATGATGAAATTAATGACAAAATAAATGATTGTTATAATATAGTCTCTCAATGAATATAATCATGTAGGCAGATGCACAATATTACTTATGGTATTACAATAAAACACACACAAGGTATAACTAATGAACTGTGTGTGATAGACAGATCACCACACTCCCCCCCCCCAAAAAAGGGTAGGAAGCTAAATAAATCACATGTACAAACAAAATAAAGTGTAGAACAAAAACAGAAAATTCAAAGGCATCATTTACAACCTATCCTACTCCAACTGAGTTGAAGGGTCTAACAAAGCTGGCTCTTTCCTCTGGTAAAGGAGGGGGAACTGGTTGAGAGATCGTCTTGCCAACTGCCTTTTTACACAAAATATATGGTTTTAATATTTTCTTCACAATAACTCTACCTTTAGAGATCCAAAACTGCTTCCTGAGTCCTGACAACATTTGTCCTAATCCATAAGCTACTTTAGATGAATCACAAAATATGTGCAAATCTGATACACCAGGGACAATTACAAATCTAGGATATTGAATGGTTGACATCTGACTCAAATTTCTGCAAATAACTGAAAATTCTTGTACTAAAGGTTCTGGCAAAGGTTCATCCCAAGAACACTTACTTCTCCATAATTTTGAAATGAATAACTTTCCCTTGATCAAGATTGGTGATAACAATCCTAAAGGATCAAATACACTAGCAATTACAGATACAACTGATCTCTTGGTGATTTGATGATGCACACACTCCTCCTTGCACACTTTCTTACTGGAGTACAATTTGATTTCATCGTTTACAACATTCCAAGAAATTCCTAAAACATTTACATTATTCAGATCCAATTGGTCATGATTAACACCTACTTCATCATTAAATTTTACATCATTGCTCACCCAACCTTGTAATGGCATAGAGGCTTCTGCTAAAATAGAATTTACTATGGGATACTCTGTTTTTAACTGTTCAGAGTCTGAATAGGTACAAACAAAGTTATCTACCTGGAAATGAGAGATCAGAGACTTAGCTACTGGATGTGAATGTGTCTCCAAGTGATATGTGAGTGTTTTCTGAAGCAAAAAGGGAGATGATGTTGTACCAAAGAGTACTACTTTAAATCTATAGGTAACTATCTTCTGAAGTGTTTCATCCTCGAACCACAAGAATCTACAGAAATCTCTGCAGTTTGGCAAAATACCTATACGTAGGAAGGCTTTGGAAATGTCTGATACAGCAGTTACAGGATTAGTACGAAATTCAATGAGTGAATCAACAAGTTTATGGGTTAGGCTTGGGCCTGTTAGTAAACATTCATTCAGACTCTTTGATTGTGAATCAGCTCTACTAGAAGCATTAAACACTACTCTAATAGGAGTGGTAGGAGAATTCTTGTAGACTGGATGATGAGGCAAGTAATGAGTCAGTCCGTCTGTAACTGAAGGGTTATCAATTTTCTCAATGAATCCCAATTCAATGTACTCATTAAAAATCTCTGAGTATTGTTCATAAAGTTCTGGACGAGTTGCAAAGGATGTAGCTAGTGACATGAGCTGACCATAAGCTCTTCTATAGTTAGTTGCCGGACTCTCAGTGCCCTTAAAGGGTAATTCCACAAAATACTGATTGTCTGCCTTCTGGCAAGTGGACTCAAAATGACTCACTGATTGTACTTCCTCAGGTGTTAAAGTTTCATTCTTAATACCAATAACATTTAAATTCCAAAGGTTCTGAACGTCAGACTCAAGGGTTTGTACACCTACACGAGCACAAAGCACATGATGACCATTAACTGTGTTAACTGTCTGAGAACTAATTGCCCACTTTGGCATAGGTCCAAAGATAATCGAACCTGCTGGACTAGACAAAAGTGTAATTCCAGAATAGAAAGTATGGTTGGTCACAAATCTAGAATAGTAATCTGCACCAATTACCATACTTATGTCACTAATCACATCAGACTCAACGTTAGGATCTGCCAGTTTGATCCCCTTTTTTGTGAGTGTTTCTGCAACTCTAGCAATGACAGGTACATATAACGTAGTGTTAACCTTATCATAGACGACAGCATAAATCGGAATACGTTGTGTACCAATGCGTACTACAACACGAACGACGTCACACAAAATGTTTTTGGCTTGATTACCAAATGAAGTCAGTTTAAGTGAGATGCGAAACACTGGATTGAGTTTAAGGCGCTTTACTACTGCAGAATGAATGAAAGACCGTTGAGCACCGGTATCTAAAAACATCCTAACTGTTTCACGTACCCCAGCACCAGAAATCTTAACAATTGCTGTAGGAAGTGCTACTGAAGGAAGTGGAACCTTATTAGTCTGGACATCTGTTTGAACGGAATTAGCGACACTGTCATCTCTTCCTGACAGGATTCTAAACTTATCATCCACTACTACTTGATTAGTGGGAATGTTACTGTTAAGGTTAGTTCCATTATTAATAACTGTTGGGGCATTAGACGCAACTGACACTTTATTAACTGCAGTACTACGGTTGGTTAGTTTCATGCAGAGAAAGGTATGATGTTTGCCATTACAATTTCTACACTCAGCCGTCTCTCTACACTGTGAGGCTCTATGGCCTTTCTGCATACACACAAAACATAGGTCTAACTCTCTAACTCTGTTCTTCCTGGCTTCATGAGTTGCGTAATTAGAACAAAACTTGGTATTATGAATATCCTTACAAAAGAGACAAGGTTTGTTCCAAGTACTTGAATTGCTAGATGACGAATTAGACTTATTTTGAGTCTTGGACACAACTACTTGTTTAGGTACTGTACTAAACCTATGATTGGAATTTGTACTAGAATTCTGACTAACTACTACATTAGTTTTGGAATGTGCATCAGAATGTGAAACTTGCTTATTCCTAGACTGATCAGAGAGAATACGAGAACATTCCATGACCTTGATAAGGTGTCCAATACCATCCTTCAATTGTGTAATAGTCAAAGTATAAGTACTGTACTTATTAAAAAGGTACTCTAAAGTTTTAGGACTAAGTTTCTTAGCAATTATGTCTTTTATTAGGTAGTCATCACAAGGTACTTGGGTTACACCCTCTATTTGCATCAACAAACGTTGAAATGTTAAATGAAATTCAGTCAACTCAGTTAAATTATGTTCAGGGGGTTCGATGTTCATCAAGTCTAAATGTAATTGTTGCAACAAAAGGTCATTGTCGGCAAAGCTTTTTCTCAACAAACTTAATGCTATACTGTAATTACCACTAGTTATGGGAAGACCTTCAATGGTTCTATAAGCTTTACCTCTCAAATAAGATCTGAGCATGCTAAATTTCAATACTGGGTCAATGTCTTGACGACTATCAATTAAACTACTAAAGGAATCCCAAAAACAATTCCACTGACTCAACTGACCATCAAATTCAGGAATCTTAATCTCAGGCAACTTAGGGTGTGGAAGGGGTTGAGCAGGTACTACTGTCTGACTAGGAGCTTGACTAGTTGTAGCTTGTGCTTGACTACCAAAGGACAAATGATAATCTATAGCTGACTTAATTTGTAAGAGCACTTTATAGGCATTACGTTTCAGAGTTCTGTGCTCTCTAGAAACTTGGCTAAGCTGGGTACTATCAATAGCATCTTGACTAGCTGTCCAATGTACATCAATGGACTCGTACAACTTTGTAAGTTCTGCTTCTGAAAACTGTAACGACCGTAAGGATGGTGGAGGAGACGCCTTCAGGTCATGTTCTATAGAACTGAGCATATCTGTCAGATCGACGGTTACAACCTTGTAAAGTTCAAACGCTTTACTTTCATCAATTGATGGTAAAGACATCTTGCTGGATTAATCTTTACCTTATACAAATCACAATAATTTTGGCTAGGTAGCCAAACTAAACTAATACCAGAATTCACTAGGATTATAATATTTATATCCTAGGTACACTTGATTACACACGCATGTATTCAAATAGCTAATCTAAACCTTCCCTTGGACTAAAGAATTCGACATCAGCAGTGATATCACAAAAAATATGCCATGGATTTATGCGCAGTGTTTTAATATCAAAGTTCAAAAACAATACCAAAGGTAGCCTATTCCAAATTCCATTCAGTAAATATAGTAAAGTATGCTAGCTAGGCTAGGCACCATATCCGGTTCGAAGGACCAGAAAATACTAGAATATGTGGTGACTATTCCCAGAATGCCTGCTTTCACCTGGTCAATGAATAGTCTACTCTCAGTTTTTTGCAGGCTACCGTACACAAAAATATTTACTCCACCAACTTCAAATAAAGTTGGGCTAAAACCTACTGGCTTATAATTAAATATAAGACAAACTGTACGGTACTAAAGGGGAAGGGCATGAGTTACGTTTGCTTAATAGTTAGTGGAGAACTCCCACTGGTTAATAACACAAATACACTAACTAATATTAACTGAACACTGCATAAATCCAGGCTTAAATGAAAGACTCATCGATAAAATATAAAAATATATTGAAAAAAAGTTAATATTATAATGGAGCAATATTTCAGCCCAAGAGAAAAGGTTAAATTTTACAAAAATAACAAAGAGTTATAGCTCCAGGCACGACTGCTGGACACATCAAAATAAACAACACAATAACAAAATAATAATTGTTCAAAATCCAAAAACTTTATGCAATATTAAAACAGAGTCACTGCTTGACAAATTCGACAGCACTAGTCCAAGGGGCAAAATGGGAGGCTCATAAATTTACACGAATTTTATGAGTCTCTAACAATAGGTCATCACCTGATGCTGTCCTCAGAGAGAGTCCTCGTCCGTTCTGTAAACAAAGCAGACGAGCATCACATTCTAAAATAAAAGAATATAATTTTATCATATTATACATAATTAAGGATTTCCTAAGATTTAGAGTAGCTTTACAAATAAATTCCAATTATTCATGAGAAAATGATGAAATTAATGACAAAATAAATGATTGTTATAATATAGTCTCTCAATGAATATAATCATGTAGGTAGATGCACAATATTACTTATGGTATTACAATAAAACACACACAAGGTATAACTAATGAACTGTGTGTGATAGACAGATCACCACACTTAGTTTGAAGGTTCGTAAGAAAACTTCTTTGCAGGATGTAAGGAAATACTTTTTCAGTGTAAGAGTAGTTGATAATTTGAATTGGCTAAGCGAGGAGGTAGTTAATGCTATCTTAATCCATAGCTTTAAGGACAGGTATGATAAGTATCACTAAGTCTAAAATGGAACCGATCAGGAGACGGGAAGATACGAGCTTTGGGCTCTTTCCCGTAAACACAATTAGGTAATCAATTAGGTAATCACACAAAATGGAACCGACCAAGAGACGAGAAGTTACAAGCTTGGGGCTCCTTCCCGTCAGCACAATTAGGTAATTATAGACAGTCTTTTACAGCATGGAGAAAGGAAAACACGAACAGCGTTCCATCTCCCTAAAACGTTCAGGTTGAACACATACCTGCATGGCTGCCACGTTCCGTAAACTTTATGAAGTCTGCATTGGTTTTAGATCCACGGATAAGTGCATTCATTTTACTTCCAATAATATTCTCTAGTCTAGATCTTGGAAACAATAGTAACAACACTTCTCTGGGATGGTCCTTGTGGACCTTGTCCCAGACACATACATACATACATCGGATTGGAATTGGAATTCGCTAAGCAAGGAGGTAGTTAATGCTATGTCAATCCATAATTTTAAGGACAGGTATGATAAGTATCACGAAGTACAATATCGAACCGATCAGGAGACGGGAAGATACGAGCTTTTGGCTCTTTCCCGTAAACTTAATTAGGTAATTACACACACACACACACACACACACACACATATATATATATATATATATATATATATATATATATATATATATATATATATATATATATATATATATATATATATATATATATATATATATATATATATATATATATATATATATATATATATATATATATATATATATATATATATATATATATATATATATATATATATATATATATATAATATATATATATATTATATATATATATATATATATATATATATATATATATATATATATATATATATATATATATATATATATATATATATATATATATATATATATATATATATATATATATATATATATATATATATATATATATATATATATATATATATATATATATATATATTTTAACAGTAGTGACCCACTCTGTCCTTGCGTTTTTTTTTTTTTTTTTTTTTACCATTGCGAGTACTTACGTTATCCATTTCTTAAATTGTTTTCAACCTTCCCTCTCCTGCCTTTACCCCCGTTCTGAGGACAATGGCTTTTATATGATCCATGTGCGCCCCTAGTTTCTTTGAGGGCAAGCAAGGGAACCGACACCTTGTCTGAGTCTTATGTTTGTTTGTTTACATTCTCCATCAACAAATAAAATCCTTTCCTTCTTCTTCTTCCTCTTTTGTACAGGACTTAAACCTTGGTCATTTCAAAAGTCCCATTTATACTCATCAAAGGCATTATCATGATGGCATCGCCTTATGTCACCTTTTACACCTTTAATGTCTCGATTAATAATTAAACTCTTCCTAAAAACTGGTGTGCTGTACAAGAAATCATCGTTTATATCAGTATTGGCACTTTTTCTATCAATGGAAAATAAAAAATAAAATAGTATATATTCACGCCTTTCCAAAACCTGAACAAGTTTTTTTTTTTAATATATGCTGGCTAGTACAGTGGTAACGCGCTGGCTTCGCATTCACGAGGTCGAAAGATCGGTCCCCGTCCAAGACCGAGAGTTTAAGCTGTTTACTGGCAGGAACTGCTGTGGGTGGACATCACAGTGGGGGGTTGGGGCTTGTCCTGGCTGACGAATACCCATTGTAAAATGGAAATAAAGTTTATTATTATTATTATTATTATAAGCTCTAAAACTTCTGTATAATAATCTGTTTATGACTGCAATATAATATTTGCCTGAACATAAATATATAATGCATTAAGAGAGCATTAATACTGTAGTGAATAGTATGGCACGATATACAGTAAAGCACAGTACTGCTCTAAGAGAGAGAGAGAGAGAGAGATTATTTTATTAATTTATTGCACCAAGGCGTCAGACATTACATGAGTTCATACAAATAATGCTTCAAATGGATATAAAACCAAGAATTGAACATAGTTTACAGGGAGGTGTACACATTGATAAAACATTGCTGCATACTAACACACAACTCACAGTATGGCAGCACAGAGTACATTATATGCAAAAGTAAAGCTCAGAGAAACGCAGAATGCACAAACAGAATTATACAGCAACATACAGAAAATATATGTATAATTCAATATAATTAATGGCCACCAAAGTGAGGATAACGAGCAAGAATAACATCAAGGTTGTCATCATTAAGTAAAAATGAGCAGACCTGTATTAAGTTCTGACCTCGTGGTAAAACATCTCTCACTGTGGGGCACTGAAGACAATAGTGGTCAAGAGTGTTAGCATTAGGACGGTCGCATAATTTACAGGAGGTGTACTGTGGCATATCTAGAGTCTGGGAGACCTGCCATAAAGGCCGATACCCCATTCTGAGCCGAGCACTAACTACATTGTTTTTCCGCACCATTAACCCGCGTCTGCGATACTTGTAGCGACTGTGAAGAAAGTGATCATGGTGCTGTATGGACACACTGTTGGCCCTCTCCGTGTCCCTGCACTGGACCGTCATGGCAAACCCAGCTGAGTAGATGATGTTACGTAGGCATCGGAGGGAGGGCTCAGTGTCCACAGCATGCCCATCCAGCATACAGGCCGCCTTGGCAAGACAATCCGCTGTGTCGTTGCCAGTCAGCCCAATGTGGGATGGAGAGAGAGAGAGTAATAAATTGTTCAAATAGGGTTACATAGCCTCTTCGTTATTATGAAACTGAGGCTTTCTTTGTCACAAACAATTAATAACCTGAAACAAACACAAAATACAGTACTGTATGACACCGTATTCTCCTGAAGTCAGCTAAGTGGCTACAGCTGTGACAAAATTAGTACCTCAGAAAAGCAGTACTTCAGAATTTCCTATACAGATCTTTCCTTTATTCCAGATGTTTTTCGACAAGAAAAGTTTTTCGGGAAAAGGGACTTTCCAACTATTCGCTAGTCTTTCCTTTTAGTCATTTCCCTATTAATAATTTTTTATAATATGTAGAAAAAGTGTGTGGAATTTCTTCTTCCACACTAGCAGTGACCAGCATAATAAATATGCTTTATTACATTAATAAAATATTAACATATGCAATACAGTACAATAGTACTGATGTTCCTTATTTTACATGGGCAGTTGATTTCACCACTCCTTGAAAAAGTCAAATATATATTATCCCTAGATTACTGTAATGTACTTAAACTTTACAAAATAGTTTAAATATATGTAAAAACAGTAGTTCCTGTATATAGCTCTCTAGGGAAGATACAGTATGTTCTCTTAGTTATTAAAAATTGTGTAAGGTGTAAAACTGCATAAGAGGTCATGGACTATACCTAATACTGTACCATTTAAATTAATTTTAAGACCATACAGCAGTTGTTCAGCTGAAGTTTTTTTTTTAGGAAAAAAGTTAAATAACGGTCTTATACTGTAAGAATTATTACGGTTTTATCATCATTACCTTACTGTATTATGTTGTACGAGTATTCATAAACAATGAAATGCATGATTCATTAAGTTTATACCTATTCTATCTCTCCACCCATTCCCAACCATGATATGAAACTTTCTGGGCACTGCATACTCTTTGCTTACCCACAATTGACAGATATTAGTTTCAATTATCAGTCATGACCTCATTGGGTTAAAGCCATGAAATGTTTCAATTATCAATCATGATCTCATTGGGTTAAAGCCATGAAATGTCGGGTTGGGATGATTGAGCAGTGCTGTTTCAGTGCTGACGTTTTGGTGGGGTCGTTTTGATGCTATCTGTTTTATACAGATAACTAGGTTAGGTTAAGTTTACAACATAAGTAGCTTCCTAGTGCCAACAGAATGGGTTGTTGCTAAATAGATTTAGTGCCCAAACAGCTGGCGCTAAAATGGCTACAGCGAAATATACCAATCCCATAAAATGCGATCTTATAAATTGGACAGGCTTTGCGATAAGGTTATGCAAATAAAAACTTGAGGGTCTCACCATTTATTACACTTAGCAAGGGCAAATATGCCCAATATTGTATTAATTCATTCTTCAATATAGGAATGTATTTAATATTATCATTCCCTTAAAAAAAATGAGCTTGCTTTATGTGACATACTGTTTGCAGATTTAGAATATGAAATGAAATGATAACATTACAGATACGGTTCCCCTGTCACTGGTACAGTATCATCAGTATTTTACCCAAAAAGCACTCCTCACAATAACTGTAGGGAAACTAAACATTGCTATCCAAAAGGATTAAAAAAATAAGACTTATTGAGATATTAAATACATTCTTCTTTGTTATTCTCATAAAAATCTAAAAAAAAAATAATGGTCTTGGGACAAATCAGAGGGATTATCTTCATAAATCTGAAAATAAAGTCAGTGGTTTTAGGGTAAAATCTGAGGGGGAAACCTTTATAATGTAAGAATATAGTAAAGATCAAATATTAACAAGGCGACTAGCGGCCTGCAAGTTGGACCAAAAAGCATCCATACCTGAGTAGTGTCTTTTTACATGTAAAAATGCATATGATTAGCTCACAGATTGCACTAAAACTATGATTTTACAGAGTACCTTTTAAACAAAGATGTTTTTCGAACTTACTCTCCGAGGATGGTTTTAATTTGTATTGCCCGCTAAAACTGTATACTACAGAATTAGTTTGTTTTTCACTCTAAAACTATTATCGTATACCTATAAAACAAAAAAGTTTTTGGCAATTGCTTTCTGAGGATAGTTGCAATGTGCACTGCATACTAAGAAACTTACATTTTAATGTAAAAAGACACTACATGTGTGGATGATTCTCTTGTCCCAGGTTAATATTCACAATTACGGTAACTTCTCAGGATGACAAAGATATTACATGTGTTACCAGCCACTGTGCTGGTTTTCTCAAACAAAGTCTTTATGTCTCATCATCGTCTCAGGGACTTTTTAATTAAACCTGATACATGGCAATAGTTATATCACAGTAACATATTATGGAATAAAAGTCTCTCCCAAATATCCAAGACACAATAGCTAAAATTATATACATAGAGTGAATTTATTAACTAAAATCTAATATTCTAAATAAAGAAATATGGGAAATGTTTCTCCACGTATATGACTGGTAAGCCCATCGCAGAGGTAAATGAAACATCTGCATCAAGAAAAGTCATTAAAGCAAATAAATAAAAGGTAAAATATAGGTCTGTTGATTTACCAATACTTAAAATAGAATCTAAGAGAGATATGTGGGATTCAGAAATGAGAGACAGTATAATAAAGTGTTCCAAATAGACTCATTACGAGATGTGTATGTTATTAAATCGAAAGATCAACGCTGTGAAATACTAGTTTACCAATTTTGGTCAGTAATTATTACCCTAAATACTATACAAGGTAAGTGCAGGTAATGAATCGAGGGGATAATTATCACTGATAATATATATTTATATATTATTATCTCTTTTAAAATAAAGTTTTACAGCATGAGTTTTTCAGAATAAATGATTTATTGTTCTCATTACGCGTGTAAACAGATCAGGGAGAAGACGAAAATATTTCTTTGTATTTATTTTACTTGAAGATGGACGTGATACCTCGTAGCTCTATGGAAGGGTTCTCTTAGCTTATTAGCATGACTGAGATCTTCATGAAAAAAAATATTTACATAAGAATTTTTTTTTCAAGTTTTACTGTATATCATAGATACCAGTTGGCATGATAAGTTAGACAATGTAGTAAAAACGAATGGGTAAACATATTTTTAT
The DNA here is from genome assembly GCA_037179515.1 of Halocaridina rubra. NCBI lineage: Eukaryota > Metazoa > Arthropoda > Malacostraca > Decapoda > Atyidae > Halocaridina > Halocaridina rubra. The sequence goes on along the minus strand of JAXCGZ010020924.1, from coordinate 66,543 downwards.
CCTATACGGTATTCAAGTTTTTAACAGTAGTCAAAATAAGACTTAATTAGAATTTTTAAGCAATGATCAAGAATATTCAAAAAATTTATAAAAATGTAAAGAATTAAATTTTGCTGGATTCTGAAATAACTTAAGGAGTATTACTAATATAAAAAAAAATTTACATTTTGCTTGTCACTGAATTTAAACCTTTTACAGAGGATAAAAGCTGGAAGAGAAAAGAATATCTGTGTGTCTTTCAGTTTAAATGTTTCAGCAATAAAACCACACTTAAGAGTTATCATAATTCTCACGACAGCCCCCTGAAATCATTGTAACACGGCCGCACGAATAAGTAAAGGTATTTTGAATGTTTTACTTAAAAAAAAAAGAAGAAAAAAATGTACTGTATATATATTATATATATTTATATATCTTATTATGTATAAAGGTGATCACTTCACTGACCAAAAAAAACTGGACTGTACAGCATTATGGCAACGGAAAAACACTTACAATACTTATGTACATATGAAACAGCAGAGGAAAATAATATACAAAAAAAAACTACAGAAACATTTACACAGGAAAAACTAAATGGAACCTCTGAGGCTCATTCTACTCAAAATAAATACACAAAAGATTTAATGTACAACCACTTAATAACGATACTGAAATAAGTCTTTATTTTTAATAATCACATAATCTCTATCTACATATACATTAGCTGTTCTTACACAGAAAGCAAATACTACTATAGATACAAATTATGCCGCCACTGGGAGACATTTATTGTTCACCTTTTTTATTCGCTCCTACACAAAGTCATGTACAGGTGTACAACATGTTGTACAGATGTATTTCATTAGTTTATGAGATAATTATGACTGTAAACATTATGTGTAGAAAGCACATCTAGCTATGCATATTTTAAATGTGCATGTGTATTTGTGTACATATCTTTATATTGTTTTCATAGGATCCCCTCAAATCCAAACAAATGCGTAAATTGGCAAACTGGTTAGTAGATATCAAAACGTGTGAATTAGGAAAGTAAAAAAGTAAAAGTTAAATGCTTTAACATATTTCAGAAAGAAATGCTAGAAGTTCCAATGGCAACCAGCATTACTTAGGAACAGACGAGGCCGTTACGAGCTAGTCGTTAGCATCGCTTCAAAAATTACTATGAGGATTCAAACGTGAACCGAATATCGGTAACTAAAATCTAATATATTTTACGTTTACTAATCTCACTTTTATCATATTTATATATTTACATTATCCAGGATATGAGAGGATACTAAGAAAATTCAGAGTAATGCATATATATATATACAATAAAATGCCAGTTTTATAGCATTCTGATACCCATAAAACTCAAACTCGATATTTCTAATATACATAAACAAAATAATACATAAAATTAGGAAACGGAGGCTCTCAAAATAGAAGGATACCTCAAACGCACCCCTAAAAGAAATAATATGGTATATGCAATATATTAAGACACCATTTGTATATATGTTAGTAATGGTAGGAAGTTCAACACTGTGTTACTGAACACTACTTTTCAGTACAGGCAGGTGGGGAAAGATAGATAGCATAGAAAGACTCTTTAGTTAACGTTGTCAATAAATAAATTTTCAGTATACTATATGAAAAAAGGCTGAATGGAATTAGGAATGAATAAGAAGAGTATTAATAACTCTAAAAATAACAGCCAACAGCCATACATAGAATGAACGTGACTACATGCTCTTTTTATTAACACTTAAAAAAGTTAATGAAAACTAAATATATAAATTATCACATGGTATTGGCCCATACAGTCTCTCTCTATATTGTAATCTTGTGTGTAGAATATTGATTAAATTAGGAAGTGAAATAAATTAATTAAATTAAAGATACTGTACACTTTCAAGATGACTATATCTACAAAAGGGTAACTCTTTCATCACCTTTTTACACTAAATAAAACTCTTGGGTTTTAAATATATACGAAGGAATATGAATGAAAACGACAAAAGACGTACAGATTAATGGATGTGTTTTGTCTTTCCAAATGTTGCAATAAATTGCAGTCAAACGATTCGCTTATTATATGTTTGACAATTACAACACAGAGAGAGATTACTGGATTGAAGAAAAATCCTAATATAATTAGGTAAATGTTTGAAAGTGTGAAAGTATTTACGATTTAAGGAAACAGGAAGCCTGACATGAAAGGGAGCAAGTAAAAGTAACCTCCTTTTATGTGTCACTATTAGTCCTCATTGTGAGGGTGGACACAGACAGACTGGAGCTGGGGAATTGAGACTGGGTGCTTTACCTAATGCCTCGCAGTAGGCTCGATCACGGGTCTGTCACCTCCCGAGTCGAGTATTGTAACCTTTATGCTACCACGGTCCCCCACAAGAAAGGAAGCGAGTAAAGTACAGTTAATGTATGTCTATCACTAACGAACATGAGGATTTTTGCAATGGAGGGATAACAGGGACGTATTTGCGGGAAAACACTCGATGGATGTTGGGCACAGCCGCTTTCAGACTTGTGCTTGTTTATATTTCAACTTTTTTTTCTAACATCCATCATATCACCTTACTCTTCAAGTATTGCAGTCTGAACACTTATGGAAACTATTTTAAAGAGATTTAAGCAATTAAATAACGTTAGGATTAACAGCCCTCATTTGCTATACATCTCTCTATTGGCACACGAAGGACTGCCAGTTCAACCTCTTTCATAGCAGCCTTTTGTTGACGCAAAAGAACTCTGTGATCATCTCACACTTTATTTTCTAAAACGAGACGAAGCTGATTTTGAGCGGTCAGAGAGCGAGGATAGGCCCTCGCCTCTACTCCTAGAACGTCGCATGCTGTTCAGTCCATCACCTGAGAGCATATAGAGAAAGACAGTTGCGCAGGGGATATTAAACGCCATTAATTAACCTTAATTACCATAATTAATACCATTAAATACCTGCATACTGATAATAGAGATAAAGGGGAAAGAATGAAATGATACATCCATTTTCATATGGTCTAGACATCCATTAAGTCATCAAAGCAATTTCTGATTAGCAATGAAGACTTCAGAACACTAATATATCTCTTGTCAAAGTGCATTTATCCTTTAAGCTAAAATACAGTAAATGAATTATTACAATCTACACATACAGATATGACCCAAAATGGTCCTAACTTGGATCATGTAATCACGATACATTATGCTAAATATGTAAAAAATAAAAATCTCATTTCAATCTATTCCAAATTATATTATCAATATGAAGGTAATATTAAGTAAATATCAAGGTTTCTAAATTTTTGTATATGAAACAATAATGGTGATATTACTTACTCTAAAACACTTTAGTTCACGCATCCTTATAATAAAACTAATAATGATAATAATAATGCAAAGCATAGAGCATAAATGTGCAAAGAGGCAGCATTTCAAATGGCAATTAATCATTACTAAAAAACAGGGTGATAATACTTGTACTACAATTGTTAATTACCTTATTCAAGCAGAGTCAAACATAAAGGTTAAAAAATTGGAGTTTTTCCTAACCAGCAGTGTTCAAACTGCTAAAAATAGTACATGCTATAGGTTAATTTTTACCCTTTTCTTTTATTACAGTGTTATCATTTTATGTATACCTTATTAATAAGTTAAATATATTCACCAAACAGAAGCTTAAATGGGATATATTTGTGGCATGCTACGAGGTGTACACCGACTGTTAGGAGTCTGTCTCTCACTCGTTTATCAATTAAAGGCAAAGCCTCTAATACTGTACCTGCCAAATAAGTCTACCCTAGTGTGGGATAAAATTTTTTAAGGCTTAAGTAGTTAAGTTGTCCGCCGTAATTTACAGTGATTGTGAAACATAAGATATATAATTATATTAAAAGTGCATTGTTCTAACTGCTTATTCACTAGAAATAAATTCTGAAAAATTTAAGTAATTTTCCCAAAGAATCGATATTAAAATAATCTAAACTAGTTACAGTAATTATTTTATGAATCAATTAATTATCATTTTCCATTTATATGTTAGATGCCTCCTATATAATGTAGCAGGGTGGCCTAGGCATATTTTAGATAAAAATTCTAATAATTAACTTTGTTAATTATTCATAAATAAAACAACCATGTTAATTTCTTCCTAATCATTATTTGTGGTTTTCATTATTAGCCACTTATTGGAGAAACCTTAAAGTCACTTTTTATTTGCCTTAGTATCGCATTCAATCAAATGTTTGGTGTATGATTCCCCAAAGAAGATGAAGAACACTTTCCACGAAATCTTAACTTCAAAAAGAGACCTAACACATTTTCTGCAATTGAAACTTATACTAAGCAACCACAAATTCATGGACATTTATGGTAGTTACTTATTCATATGTACTTCCACAGCGTGAGCAGCGAAACCATATGTGTTAACAATTCTGTGTGTCTAGCAGTAGTGTGTCGTCTTCTAAATTCTTTTGCTGAAACTTTCAAATGTTTAGGGGTAAGCCTAGCATTAATACATCAATACTAATTACTGTACAATCATAACAGCTCTTAAGTTTTTAATAACAAATATTGGGAACTGTATAAAAATTTATTTAAATTCAACCATGCGAACATTAAGTCATTTAAATTAAAACCTATGTGTATGAAAAAATAAAATAAAAACCTATCCATGTGAAAGAAGTCAATGTGCATATAAGCAAAAATCTTTAAGTAACTTATGAAGCTAGTTGCTTCAGTGATTGTGAATACCACAGAATTATGGAATTCTCAATAATTATAAGGAAGCATTTTTAAGATACTGCCTCCTTTGTGTGCTTTTTTATAGACTTACTTAGACTTATTACGACCGGAGCAGTTCGGTGTTAGAGCACCAGAGTCAGGAAGTGACGCACCCAAGTCTGATTTTGCCACGCAGTGTTGAAGAGGGCATCCAGCCTTAATCTCCCAGCTCTAACACTGCCGCCTCACCCCCATTTACTTGGAGATTAACAGTGACACACAAAACGGCAAAACAAACTTAACCTATGTATCTTCAAGTTAATATTTTATTGTTTATGATCCAAACAAGCTAATTAGTCTTTGTTGCATTTGTTCTGTTCCCATATGTCTCTCCATAACACCATTTTTCACTCTATGTAGACAGGACAGATTATAAAAGCAGAAAGATATGTTTAAACCAACAGATGCATTGCTATTGCTTTATGAATGCACAGATATATAGGCAGTGATGCAGGGTGTTTATGTCCCACACATTGAGCTACCTGTAACAAACATTTGAACATTAAATTATGCTAACTATAATAGATGCCTTTCAACATGACTGTGTAAACACTCAATCAATTGGGGACTAATCGTGACATGCTAAAACGATGCAGTATTGTTACTGTGCAGTGAGACTTACTTTTAAATGCTAAGTAATTTATAACTTAGCGTAGTTTTATATGATAAAGTTATATCTTCATTTTGGAAATGAAAAAAATTATGTAAAAAGGGAAAACCTACTATAAGCAAAATAAGAGTAACTGAAGGGGATCCATTTTTGGTGATTGACGACGCATTCACTATGTAATAGTCAAAATGTAATAGTAAATCATGCAGAAACTAGAGCAACAAACATCAATGGCATAAAATTGGTATGTCTTTTATGTACTGTTCATAGAAAATAACAGCATATGACACCAAGTAAGGTATATTAATGTGGTGCAGAATATAATACATATTACAATATTTACAACATTTGCATATGGGTGGCATTTCAAGTCTAATATCACACAATCTTAGAAACAAATGTACATGGGTGCCATAAAACATCATGCATAATTCAAATAAAATACAAGTTTAGGTACTGATTCAGAATAATGTCAAGCATACATATTAAAGGTGCAATTTCAATACTGTTGTCTCTCATATTACGCTGACAAATGGTTCCACCACTCCTGATGTAAAAAGAAAAATTGCCTATATTCAAGACCAATATATAATGTGTCTATACTTTGCATATACTGTAATGTATTCCCAACCTATTGTATGTTCAAGATTATGCCAAGATAACTGCACAGTATTTAAACTTCAACTAAAAACATTCAATATGCATAAAAACATTGTGGCAAATGTTATATGCATACTCTTAGAGAATTATTCAGAAATTTTATTATACTTTAATATTTGCCAAGTGTGTATGTTCAAAACTAGTCTATTTAAAACCACGTAAGATGAGGGACAATTGTAAAGTGTCATGCAAAATTGTAAACAAAATGTGCAAGGGTCATATGGGACATTCCAGAAATAAAGTCAGGTTATTAAGTTTTCATAATATAAATATAAAAAGCAATTTAAACATTTCTAATAAATATAGGTGCTACAATATGAGCTGCACTAGGAGAAATTACTTTTACTCGAGCTTTTCCTTATGCCCACATCACTAAGCCTCTCTGCCGTGGAACGCGATCGCCTCATATCACCCAGACCGGTAGATCCATTTCCGGTACTACGGCCAGCCCTCATCGCACGACCTCTCCGATCGAGCAACAATTTCTCTGGTTTGACAAACATGCCGCATTTAGGTCGGCATGCAAAGTAACGTACCCCATTGACAGATCCATCATTTTTACCTGAAACAGAGATAGGAAGTGCAAAAAATGTTTTTTCCTTGCTGTGTCTCACAGCATGAATCAAGTGTAATCCCAATTTATACTTCCTAATGAAAGGCACAAGATATTTCTAAAATTCTTTCTTCTGACCAAAAATACATCAAACAATAACTAATCCAACAACATGCTCCTAAAGTTAAAATAAATTTATATCTTACCCATAGGAACATCAAGTTCAACTCCAACCCACGTGCCAGTGGCAAACTCAGTGTGTCCGATGTAAGCTATAACTCCTGAGTAATTATAAGGCCTGATTTGTATGCTCTCTCCCAGTTCACACCACTCAGGCAATGGGCCCAGTGGTTTGTTATTAGCTGTGAAAGTTCGCTCTCCATCTGTTGAAAAATTGACAGCTGAGATCACATGTCTTTACGCAGTTTCATAAAATTACAAATATTTTCTGCATTTATGATATTCTAATAATTCTAATCACAAGTAGCATCTTTCCGTAGCATTAAATATGTATGAGGGGATGTTTATTGTATGCAAGAACGTATTTTTATAACAAAAAAAGTAATTCTCTGATGTTGTAGAAGTTTGCACAACAAAATATATTTTTATAATCCAGTGATACTCAAATAAATTACAGTCTTCCAGTCCATCATCAGTTCTTCTAGTAAATCTAGTAATTGGGTAATACTATTAAGGGATTCTCGCAACTGCTAGCACAGTAAACTGGGAAGGGTGAGTATGAGGGGATGTAATGAGATAAAGAAGTGTGTATAAACAAGCTGAAGCTGTCAGGCTTCATGGCAGATAATCCTTACACTTACCCAGTGAGCAGTCCTTCATTCCAAGGAGCTAAGAGAGGTGGTAAAGATGTGTTGGGTTCTAGTGAATGTGTGCACTGATTCAGCCACCCCCCTTACAAATGGGACTATGGCCACTGTATGTGTATGTATCATGAAGTGCATGCATACTTCCTGCATTTCACGTATACTGTAACCCTAATCACTCACCAGTAACATATTCCGATGAGGAGACATGTGCAGCACCATTCATGATATGAGAATCGGTCTTTTCATTCTGTGAATAAGTTAAGGGAAGAGACATCCGATGTGAAGGATTCCGCTTTCCAGAACCTTTTCTGAGTATTACTTCCGACGAACCAGATGTTGTCATGGGTGAAGATGATGCACTTGTTGACATAACAGAATCTGGACTTGCGGATTTAGTTTCAGCATTTAACGGTGATTTGGCATTATTAGATATAACGATATTATTGCTAGACGATGACTCGTTAGAGAATTGAGAGCTAACTTTGTGTTCTTCTGTTTCTATTATTCTCAACTCTGTATTAGACGAAGCTGCAATAGAACGACTAATGGAGTTTTGTTGCTGTACAGATCCAAGTTGCTGGTTGATGACGGTTTTGGTATCACTCGAGTCACTTTCACCAGAGCTGAAAAGAAATACATGACTCTTTGTGGGAGAAATTAACAAAGGAGGGATTCTTAGTCAACTTTATTGACATGCAGTGGAATATGGAGATGGTTTCCTTGCTCCTTTTTCTTGTTTATTGAATCAGCCACCCCTTGTAAGGGGAATAATGGCTTTTGTATATAGATAGATGAAAATTAAAGAAAAAGTTAAATCCCTTTTTGGAAAAAAATTCATTCTATGACTCATCAAATTTATTTGTAAAAATAGAAATAGCAATTGCCACTCACCAAAAAAGTTATATCTATTACTTACAGTTTTGCAAAAAAAAATAAATAAATAAATAAAAATCATACAATATTAGCTATTATAAATTAATACAAATAAACAATTCTTCCTCACCATGATGAGAAACCTCTCTCTTATTTATTATTCATCAAATACAGGATTCTCATATTTTATGTTTTTATATAGTATACTGACAATATAAATTCAACTTAAACAAAGCACCGACATATTACCTTATAACGGATACGTCCAATACCGCATGGTTGGCTGGGAGGTCTTTTTCAGGGGTTTCATCTACGCTAACGCTACGTACTGACAGAGAATCTTCACTTAATGTTGTTGAGGAGACAGCACCAGAGCCATAACCACTGTGAAAAGAGAAAAAGCATAACAAGTGAGAGGAGACAAAGCATAAGTGTGGAGAAAGTAAAATTGGTGAAAAGAGAAAAAGCATAAGTAAGAAGAGAAAAAGCATAACAAGTGAGAAGAGACAAAACATAACAAGTGTAGAGACAGAAAGCAAAGAGGTGAGAAGAGAGAAAGCATAACAAGTGAGAAGAGAGAAAGCATAAGTGAGAAAACATAAGTGAGAAGAGCAAAAATATAACAAATGAGACCTATACTTGCTGGAATGCGTCTAGTATCTATCAAACTATTCAATTATAAAATAAACCAAAGAGCCAAATACATATATAACTTTCATTTTATCAACAAGCCATTCATTGCCCTCCAGCCATTTGTTGAAGGGTACACATTGGAGAAATAGAACAGTTTGTAATAAAAATCATTAAGGAAAAACCAAGGAAACTGTCTTCAGTGCAATCCAACTCTCCAAATATCCAATAAACCAAAGAGATAAACACAGATTTCAAAGTTCATTTTATCTCCCAGTTATTTATTGTGCGCAGGTCATTAGGTGATGGGTACACATTAGAGAAACAGAGCACTCAGTAATAAACATTATAAGGCAAATCAAAGAAATTATATAATAAAGAAAGTTCAATACTATCTTGAGAGCTACATAACATCTGCATCACTCACTTTTAGAAATATAAAACTTCTTCTATCATTAATATTTTACAGTTCCTATGGCTCGCAAAATACGAAGTTCACTTCTGATTGTATTATTAACCTCTCCTCTGGCAAAGACAAAATATTTTGTTTTTGCCTGTCTGAAATTTTTCGGGCAAGGACAAAATATTTTGTCAAAAAAGTACCATATAAAATAACACTGAACTAGTATTCTCATTCATTCTGGCTCTCTCTGAGTTTTCCTAAGGTAGAGACAAGTATTTTTTGTCAATCATACATCCGCTAACCCTATTTGCAGCATCTCAGTAACAGATGAGACGTATAAAAAATTCCTTCTCTCAATATTTTCTTACTTAACTTATCTGGAACTGCCTAATTTTTAAAATCATTTCCTGGCAAAAAGGATAATGCATGCCAATGAGAAAGAATATGCAATATGTACCTTGAAACCGTAGAGGGTGTTCCCGCTTTTGTAGCTGCAACTTCATTAAGGGAGTCTAACGTACGACTCTGGGTGAGGAGAAGTCGACCACCAGTTAGACTGCCATTTCTAAAAGACGTGAAGTCGTTGAACTCCTCTTCGCCACTTGTGCCTCCAGATGCTCCTATAGCATTTTCACTCTGTAATTAATACAAATATATTTTATTTTACCATTTTTTAGGCATTATTAAACCTCATTATGACAGTGAACACAGACAGTGTGGCTGGGGAATTAAGGCTGAATGCCCTTCTTAACAATCTTCTTTCAATCGCAGGTCTACCAATTCCTGAGTCGAGTATTTTAACCAATCAGCTACCATGGTTCACAAATGCACACATAGTACCAAAAAATATTATATATTTCAACATTACATCTTCTTCCACTGTACCCAGTAGATGACTACGCTTGGACAAAAACGGGGAAGTAGCAGGCTTCAACTTGCCCTACCGTATTCATATTTGCAAATTTTCCAGTTGCTTTGTGGCAAGAAAAAAAAATAATTCAAGGAGGATGGGTCTGCCAGCCCCTTGCTTTCTTATCTCATTTAGTCAGAATAAAATTTTATAACTAATATATTATATTTTCAACAAGCTTTACTGCATACAGAAGCAACTGGACTTGAATTGGCAGCATCTGCATCACAGGTCTACCCTCTGGAACTGCAGATTAAAAGAGGGGCAGCAAATGAGGCCAAACTGCTACAACCAAATCCAGCCCATCTCCAAGGACGAGACACTGGTAGTGGCCTTCCCTAGGGATTCAGGGCTGTTCTGCCAAGCAGCTTAGGGAATAACAATAACAACATAAACAATTTACATTAAGAAGGAAGGACCACTATAACGGTACTGAATGAATTACCTCATCGCCCACTAAATCGTCGTTTTCCTCATCCTCTTCCTCTTCTTCCTCTTGCATATGCAAAAGCGGGGCACCTTCTCTTGTATTCTCCTCATGAAGAGTTGTCATTCTTGGCGTCATCTTCATAGGACCTGGGCTTGGTGAGGCTAAAAAAAAGTGATAAATATGATGATCATTTCATGAATATATAACAGTTTCGTGAAATCTAACTTATAGTGTATATGATATCTTGGATAAAAAATCCATGCAATTAATTCATCGATGAATATTTTTAATCTCCAAAGCAAGTACAGCGCATCCTCGATTTACGTCAGAGTTCCATTCCTGAATGTGATGAAACTCGAATTTCAGCGTAAGTTGGAACACATCTAAATAAGCACCTATGATAAAGCTGCAGTAAAGTTTCTTCCTTTTCCATGCATTTCACTATCTCTAATTTCACTTCCATGGTGATGTCTTTCCTTTTCTACAAATCACTGCCATCAGAAGAAGCTGCTTTATGCTTTGGAGACATAATACGGGCCAAATATTATCAACAAAGAAGCAAAATAATTTATGGGAGATGCATTGTAACCTTGAAACAATGTAACTCAAGGACAGTGTAAACCGAGGATCCCCTTTATATATATAAAGAAACTACTCAAGTCTGCAAAATCGATATACTGTAGCTGATTATTGCTTCATAACATTGTAGTGATATAAATTTTGCTTTCAGCAATTCCTTAAAATTTAATTATATATACATTGTATACTAAAAAAAATTAAAATGATAAGAAGATGGAAATTAGGAAATAGTGTGAATAAACATTCAACAAGTCAAGGGAGTCGCTTAATTCTTTCTCTTTAACTGAGGTCATGCAAGACTCATGGCAAAGACTACTAACAAAAGGCTTTAATCAATGTTAATCTACTACTTCCCCATTTATTTCATTCCTCACATCTGTAAGAGCAAGAGGAAGTAGCTCATAACACAATGGTCATAATAAAATGGTTACTTATTCAAACGAGCACAAACTCTCACACTGGCACATAATCCAAAGATAAGTTATCGATGTTCACGCATCAAGGCATGTTTTGAAGAGAAACCAGAATGTGTCAAATTTGCAATTAATTTTCATTAAAATGGGTTATTGAGAGGCTTCTAATTATATACAGAACCTCTCATCACACATAAGAATAACCTTTAAATTTTTTCCCTTTTAACCATTTCATATATTCTTTAATAAGCTGGATATTCAATCTGGCAATAATCATTAAAATCCTTGTTTTCTCATGATACTTCTTCGTTTGTTTGATTAAGGAAGATGAATTAATTAGAAAACCACCTTGGACCTCAATGACTCTAGGGAGAATTGAGAGACTGCTTAGGCTACAAGTAAATTATTGGCACCATCCTATTTATGAAGACAAATGTCTTTCAAAGTCCAGGGTTTTATTACTTAACAATTATATTTATCTTTAATATATTAATCTAATACCTCCTCGTACATCTCAAGACCTAATTTAATTAATAATTAGTATTAATCCCCATTCGTTCGTGTATGCATATATATATAATATATATATACAGTGTTACCCCAGTTATTCGCGCTTTCTGGTTTGCTTTCTCACTCTATCGTGGTTTTTTTTTTTGGATAAATTATTATTTTATTTCATGGGTATATGCAAAAATATTAAAATATTAAAAAAAAAATTCTCAGTATTTTCATTTTTTTTTTATTGAAAAAAACATATTTCATTATCTAATTGATAAAAAGAAATTATTTCCCAGCCTACGAATAATAAAACAGTAAAAAATAGTAAAAAACATAAATGTAGATAGATAGATAGATACGTTTATTAACCACCTCTTTTGAAAAGTACAGTATAATCTTTACAAAAGGAATATTTGGTCCAAATTACAGTGAATAAATACAATAGATTTTGTACAATCATCAAATAAGTAGATGAATTTTAAATTAATATACATTGTACTAATAACTGAATGATATACGTACGTACAGTATAACTCACAGTATTGCATCATACGAAATAGTGTTCGATAGTGTACAATGTATTGGGGTCGCAGCTACGTGAGCTAGCATATATATTTATATTTCCAGTAGTTTCATGATTTTATTGATAAAAAAAACGTATTTATTAGCCTAAGAATAATAAAACAGTAAAAAAATAGTAAAAAACATAAATACTAACAGTATTGCAACATGTAAAATACGATACCGCTATCAGCGTTTTGGACACAAACTCATTCAGTCTAACTCACGATTTGCTTGTGTTCGATAGCGTACAATGTATTGGGGTCGAAGCTACGTGAGCTAGCATATATATTTATATTTCCAGTAGTTTCATGATTTTATTGATAAAAAATATGTATTTCTTAGCCTAAGAATAATATAACAGTAAAAAATAGTAAAAAACATAAATACTAACAGTATTGCAACATGTAAAATACGATACCGCTATCAGCGTTTCGGACAAAGGCTTCCACCATCTTCCATTGTCTCGCCTCACTCGTGTGCGCCATTCATGTTGTGTTTATTATTATTAATATGTTTTGCTTGTGATTTTTTTACTCGCATATTTTAACCTTTGCAATGCCTCCCAAGCATCCTTCATCTTCTAAGGCTTCTTGTAGTGAGCCTAAGCGGCAAAGGAAAATGTTAACCATTGTAGATAAAGTGAAACTCTTAGATATGTTGAAAGAAGGAAAAAAGTTTGTGGATGTCGGCCGCTATTTTACGTAAACGTAAAAATTATTGTAAAATATGGAACCTATTAATGTCAAGTCATCATCACCTCATTCATGGTAAGTTTTCCTATCACTTTCATAAAAAAATTACGTTGCTTGCTGTTATTTATAATGTAAAGGGTGTTTTTTTAACAGTACAGGGAGGGTTTATACAGTGTAAACGTAAAAATACATTAAAATATCTATGTACATATAGGCTGATCTCTACACCACGGATTTCCGGGTTCGCGCCGGGTCCCGGAACCGAACTACCACGATAAGTGAGGCAACACTGTATATATATATATATATATATATATATATATATATATATATATATATATATATATATATATATATATATATATATATATATATATATATATATACATGAATCATTTTTACCCCCTGAAAGTGCAAGCGTGAATAAAGAAATAAATATATGTCGAATCCTTATTTACTAGGTTATGTAGACTCACCAGTGTCCATGTTTGCTTAAATTGGAATTTAGTAAAAATAAAAATAAAAATGCCAAAAAGCTGTGGCAGATTTTAAAAAATAAACATGATAAGAAGAAAAGAATAATATATGCATACATGTAAATTAAATTCTACATTACATACCAGTGCATATGAAAATTCTTAGTAGAAAAGACAATTGAAAAGAGATAAGACACAGAAAATGCTACATAAAATGTAAATTAAAGAAGTGAGAATGCTGAGGAAGACAATGGGAAGTTCAGGTAAAAGGATAATAAATTTTAAATTAGAAGCAAAATGTATTAAACCAAATGTAAGAAAAAGCAATTAATTAAAGTAAAAAGATTGTATTAAAGAAAAATGTAGATAAAGACAAAACGCATTGAGATACGGGACAAGGAAATGAAATAATGTATCCAATTCACAAAACTAAGAAATTAAACAAGAGAAATGAAACTAATCTACCATGCAACCAAACTAAAATAACTAGTTGATGTTAAAGAAAAAGCAGATTAAGACAAAACAAAATGCGATACAAGACAAGGAAATGAGTACTGCATCTCATCTTCAAAACTACGAAATAAAAATTATCTACCATGCCACAAAACTAAGGAATATAGTTGATGTCAAACAAAGAATAAATTAACAAAAAACACATTGATATACAAGACACTGAAACAAGTACTGTACTGCATTTGATTTCCAAACCAAAGAAATTAAACCAAAGACATGAATCTAATCTACCATGCGACCAAAACTAATCTCCTGAATAAACCCATATCTAGAAATTAATGAGTAAACCCATATCTAGTAATCAGCAGCTACACAAGGCAATAACAAGGACTAAAAAAACACCAACATACACTTGGAAGGAGTTGATCCCTGGAGTCTGATAGTGTTGAGGTTGAGGCTGAGATTGAGGAACGTAGGTCGAGCTGCAAAACCATTTTCACAACTTATTAATATTCCCAATTATTCCCTTCTACAAGCACTATAAAACTAAAACCGTAAATTCCTATCACTGAAATAAGCATTCTAAAGAAGAGAAGAATTAAATAAATATTAAAGAAGAATTCTTACAAAGTGATATTAGTCAATTACTATCTATTTCTTCTAAATTAAAAGTGCCCACAATTTATCACATACCTGTAAAAATTAGCTAAGACATTATCAAAATTATATTTACAAATATATTTTGTGAATCAGTACCACATTCCAATATCATATACAGTATCTACATATTAATATATGTTAATAATCTAATGAACACAGGTTATCAATATTTATGTCTATGATGGTAGATAGCTTGATAGTAAGTAACTTACAAGCATTAAATAACAGATGTTCATTTTTTCTTTGTCAGTCATGATAATAATGTGCATTTAATTTTCAACTTCTTTGCAGCTAAGAAACTAAGTAAGTGGGAGCTGCAGTATTATAAAATGCTATAAAATACAGTTATTACATTGTGTCTAAGAAATAAGTCTTTGCTACAAATTCTGAAAATTTAATTGTAATATACTGTACATTGTTATATGGTATATGATATACAAGAGAAAAAAGGTTCTTTAAAGTTATAAAGACAATTATTATTTCTGCATAGCAACATGTCAATATCAAGCCATATTTAAAAAACCAAACACATTATGATAATTTGCACTTTTGAAAGAAATTACATTACGGCATCAGTTCAACATACAAAAAACATAATTTAAATTCTCAGATCACAATCATGTAATGGTCTAGTTTGTCAAGAATGTGCTTCATCTACAATATAGGTTTTAAATTTAATAATCAAATTATTAAAACAAAAATAAATCTTTTGGTGAGTATTTAAAAGATATATCTACATCCTTGACAAACTGGATTTGAGGTATAAGAGCTCTGGGCATTCAAAGCACGACTTTTTTTCTTTTAACAACAAGGACAGGGAAAACAGTAAACACCGTGATTTTACACTGACAGGATGTAACTCAATTCATCGTGGGACACTTAGTGATGCCAAATATTCTTTTCTGCAGTTACTGGAGATTTCATTAAGCTGTTCACATGACCATCAAATCATTCTATTTATCTTTTACACGTACTGCTTCTGCATGCCATTCAGCTGAATGGGCACAAACTACGTTTGCCTGCAAATCAGCAGGGTGGGCACATCCTGCCTTTGCCTGGCATTCAGCTGAGTGGGTACAACTACTGTTGTCTGCTAATCAGCTGAGTGGGCAAAAGCTGCCTTTGCCTGCCATTCAACTGATTGAGCACACACTGCCTTTGCCTGCCATTCAGCTCAGCGGGCACAATCTGTCTTTGCCTGCCTTTCAGCTGAGTGTGCAGAACCTCCCTTTGCCTGCCATTAAGCTGAATGAGCGAAAACTGCCTTTGCCGACCATTCATCCGAGTGGGGAGAGGCAGTTTGCCTTTGCCAGCAAATCAGCTCAGTGAGTATAAACTACCTTTGTCTGCCAATCAGCTGAGTAGGCACAAAATACCTCTGCCTAGTATTCAGCTGACTGGGCAGAAACTACCTTTGCCTGCCAATCAGCTGACTGGGCACAAACTGCATATGTTTGCCACTCCTTTGACTGGGCACAAAGTGCATTTGCCGGCACTAGCTGAATGGGCAAAATCAAAGGAAGATCATGAACTCAGAAGCATTGAGACATTTTGCGATCCTAACTGATGCCTCTTAAGTTAAATTCATTAAAAGAGGACCAAATCACTATTGTATATGCAGGTGCTAAGTCATGATAGAGTCATGAGAGAGAGCTTAAGAAAACTCAAAAGTACTGATTAAGTCATGGAATATTGATATACTAATCACAATGTGCATAGTTATTTGAAGTTTGAAATATTAATAAAAGAAGGAAGGCTTAGAGGGCTCAAATGTAGTAATTCCAATTAACTGACGAGGCTGTACTTATACTGTATATTAAATTGACTTTTTGGATATAATGCTATTGTGGATAGAATGATAACCATGTAATATCAATGAATCTGTGTGTGTGTGTGTGTGTGTGTGTGCGTGTGTATATATATATATATATATATATATATATATATATATATATATATATATATATATATATATATATATATATATATATATATATATATATATATATATATATATATATATATATATATATATATATATAATTTACTCAATATGGTCTTGAACAATATCTCAACTAATGTGTATGAACTGTCTGGCTTTTAAAAAATTAAGAACATTAACTATCTCTCTGAAGAACATGATTAGAAGGTGTCTAATGATTGCATGGTTAGATAACAGCAGTAGGAGCACTTAAAATGTTCTCCTAAATATTTACAAAATGCTTCAACAACCAAGGTTTATCCGATATTAAACATGCTGGTATTTCAGTTGGTACTAAAATGTAACATTTATAAGAAAACCTTATTAAAAGTTTTCAGACCTTATATTGTCCTTATGTTTATAGGCATAATAATTTTTATTGCGGTTTTATAAATAAAGTACAGTATATATATATATATATATATATATATATATATATATATATATATATATATATATATATATATATATATATATATATATATATATATATATATATATATATATATATATATATATATATATATATATATATATATATATATATATATATATACCCCTTATAAGGAGAATGATATGATAAATATGATCCACACATACCTCAACCACTCGTCTTAGCTCCTTGGGGTTAAAGGAGGGTTGCCATGTTTCCCCCCCTTCCACCCAGCTTGGGTCACCCACAAGGTATGCAGGCAAGGATATTCTACAATGAGGCCCGACATTCACAGCTGGTTTACCCCACACCGCTTCATCATATAGCAACTCCCCTCACACCCGTCCATCACAGTTCACTGAGCTACCAGGGGCGAGAAACCCCTTTGGAGTGAGTCATCTATAAACAATCTTCCTCCAATAATTCCCATCTCTTGCACGAACTCTTCCCTGCTCAACTGACATTCCACATGCATTCAATGCCCTTTTCACACCATCCATCCGTCTCATTCTAGGTCTCTCTCTCTTGACCTAACTCCAATCACTTCTGCACTCCACACTCTCTTCACTATTCATTCACCACTCATCCTTTCTGTGTCCAAACCAATTCAACACTCTCTGATCTAACCTATCCGGTAGCTTCCTTTTAACACCCATTCTCTGCCTAACATCCTCATTTCTTACTCTATCTATTCTAGATACACCAATCATACTTCTCAAGCACCTCATCTCCATTACATGCAACTTGTTCCTTTCATCCTCTCTTGCATTTCAAATCTCTGTTCCATACAATGCTGTCAGTACAATCACACCTTCATATATCCATCTCTTTGCATTCATTCTAAAATATCTATTCTCATTACACTTTTCAACCCATCTAGACATTTACTTGCTTCCATCACTCTGAGACTTACCTCTACATCCACTCGTCCACTCCTTGATACATGCGACTCTAAATACTTAAAACTCTCAACTTCTTCAAGCAACTCCCCATTCACTCCTACATTTAATTTACCAACAGTAACACTCTTTGAGCATCTTATGACTTTATTTTTACCAATATTCAGTCGCAACTTCCTTCTTTCATACACCCTAACAATCTCAGTCACCAAATGAAGCAATTCATTGTCAGCATCAGTCACCAGTACAGTATCATCCGCAAATAGCAACTGATTCTATGTCCACAACCTTCAATCCTCACCCACTACTTCCAAGCCCCTGTCTAATACTCTTTCATTTACTTCCCTTACCACTCCATCCATATACACATTAAACAACCATGGCGACATTACACAACCTTGACATAACCCTACATTCACCTCAAACCAATCACTCATACCATTCCCAACTCTCACACGTGCTCTACTATTCATGTAAAAACTCTTCACCGCATTCAACAAACTTCCACTTATTCCATACAGTTGCAACACACTCCACAACCCCTCTCTATCTACCCTGTCAAACGCTTTTTCTAAGTATATACTGCAAGTGTGTGTGTGTGTGTGTGTGTGTGATTACCTAATTGATTACCTAATTGTGTTTACGGGAAAGAGCCCAAAGCTCGTATCTTCCCGTCTCCTGATCGGTTCCATTTTAGACTTAGTGATACTTATCATACCTGTCCTTAAAACTATGGATTGAGATAGCATTAACTACCTCCTCGCTTAGCCAATTCCAATTATCAACTACTCTTACACTGAAAAAGTATTTCCTTACATCCTGCGAAGAAGTTTTCTTACGAAGCTTCAAACTATGACCTCTAGTTCTAGAGCCAGCCATATCAAAATATCGATCCCTATCCACGCTATCATAACTATGAAGGAATTTAAAGACTGTCACCATATCCCCCCTCACTCTTCTAGCTTCGAGTGATGGTAAGTCTAATTCCCTCAGCCTCTCATCATAACTGAGATTGCGTATTTCTGGCACCAGTTTCGTGGCATGTCTTTGAACTTTTTCAAGCTTAGCTATGTGCTTTTTCAAGTGCGGATTCCAAAAGGGGGCTGCATATTCGAGTTTTGGCCTCACATAGGTTACATAAATATTTCTGAACATTTCCTTGTCCATGTGCCTGAAGGCTACCCTTACATTTGATAAGAATGCATATGCTGCCCTTACTATGCCATTTATATGTATTTCTGGAGACAAATCTGCCAGTATGTTTACTCCTAGATCTCTCTCATTTTCTGTCTCTTGAAGTTGTACTCCAGCCACCGAGTAGTCAAGCTTGGGCCTTCTTGCACTTGTACCCATTCTCATTACCTTACATTTTGAAGTATTGAATTTCATTAGCCACTTTTCTGACCACTCATGCAGATTATTTAGATCCTCCTGAAGTTCTCTACCATTGTGTGTGTGTGTGTGTGTGTGTGTGTGTGTGTGTGTGTGTGTGTGTGTGTGTGTGTGTGTGTGTGTGTGATTACCTAATTGTGATTACCTAATTGTGTTTACGGGAAAGAGCCCAAAGCTCGTATCTTCCCGTCTCCTGATCGGTTCCATTTTTAGACTTAGTGATACTTATCATACCTGTCCTTAAAACTATGGATTGAGATAGCATTAACTACCTCCTCGCTTAGCGAATTCCAATTATCAACTACTCTTACACTGAAAAAGTATTTCCTTACATCCTGCAAACAAGTTTTCTTACGAAGCTTCAAACTATGACTAGTTCTAGAGCCAGCCATATCGAAATATCGATCCCTATCCACTCTGTCATAACCATGAAGGAATTTAAAGACTGTCACCATATCCCCCCTTACTCTTCTAGCTTCGAGTGATGGCAAGTCTAATTCCCTCAGCCTCTCATCATAACCGAGATTGCGTATTTCTGGCACCAGTTTCGTGGCATGTCTTTGAACTTTTTCAAGCTTAGCTATGTGCTTTTTCAAGTGCGGATTCCAAAAGGGGGCTGCATATTCGAGTTTTGGCCTCACATAGGTTACATAAATATTTCTGAACATTTCCTTGTCCATGTGCCTGAAGGCTACCCTTACATTTGATAAGAATGCATATGCTGCCCTTACTACGCCATTTATATGTATTTCTGGAGACAAATCTGCCAGTATGTTTACTCCTAGATCTCTCTCATTTTCTGTCTCTTGAAGTTGTACTCCAGCCACCGAGTAGTCAAGCTTGGGCCTTCTTGCACTTGTACCCATTCTCATTACCTTACATTTTGAGGTATTGAATTTCATTAGCCACTTTTCTGACCACTCATGCAGATTATTTAGATCCTCCTGAAGTTCTCTACCATTGTTCTCGTTTTTTACTTTCTTCACAATCTTTGCATCATCTGCAAACATATTCATGAATGAATTTACAGACTCTGGTAGGTCATTTACATATACAAGGAACAAAAGTGGCCCTAAAACTGAACCCTGTGGAACTCCACTACTAACTCTTCTCCATTCAGACACTGAGTGTCTTACTCTAACCCTCTGTTCCCTTCCTTCTAAGTAAGTTTTTATCCATTCCAAGACATTTCCACCTATTCTAGCCATTGAGTGTGTGAGCGTGTGTGCGCATGTGCATGTGTGTGCGTGTGTGTGAACGGCACTCATGACTAAAATAGAGAAAAGAAACACTAAAAGTATATAATTTACAAAATAGAAGAAAACATAAAATGAATATGATCAAACATCTATGCTGTAATTGACATCAACTTTCCAAGACTTGTCAAACGGATAAGGTAATAATGCAAGATGATGAAGATGATAATCATTAACTGGAGCAGTGGAAGAACGGTTGTATGTAATCAAGCTGGTTGGTGCAGAGGAGAAAGCGAGACAGGTCTCGTGAAGGTCAGAACGTACTTTATGATCGTACCATATTTGAGCCCTTGATAGCATCAAATGTAAAAATAAACTTCGTTCAGTATTAGCAACTTACCCTTGCAAACAGTGTTTTTCTTTTTTTTTTCCTAAATTCAGGATATAAAATGCTTGAATGAAAAAAGACAAGAATTCATTTTAATGCTGAAAGTCATCTAAATTACTAGCAAAACAAGAAGAGAGATAAAAAGCACAAAGCTTATATCCCAAGCATAGAAAATATCCTCCAAAAGAGGCATACTACCCAAAACTACATTATAATAAGCCACAACACCTAAAACTATTGATAATAAGATGTTAGTACTAAAATTAGGGAAAGAAAATGCAAAACCACGCAACCATACAAAAAAATCCCCAAAGCAATAGCATTTTTCCCAAAGAAATAGAAAATATCCTAAAAAAAAAATGGCATACTTCCCAATATTACAATAAGCACAACACCTGAAACTATTGATAAAATATTTGCTCCTAATAAACCTAAGAGAGATAGAAAACCCACATAACCATCAGAAAAACCCAAAACTAAAACAAGGAAATAGAGCAAAACCCACAAAACCATCGGAAAAAAAACCAAAACTTACACAAGCCGAAAGGTCTTTCACTGGGCCCTGGAAGGGAATATCGGTGTTTGTTCTTTTCTGAATGGTGCGCATTTTGAGTCGGTGTTGACAGTAATTGAGCATTGAGGTCCATTACACTACCTGATCGAGTGACACCGTCCAGGCCACCGTCCAGACTCCCGAACAACTGGAAGAAAAAGTTACAAACCATACATTATTACACATAAAAAAGAAATATTGATACAGGAAGCTATGATAATGTATGACTGTCCTCTGCTTTGTCCTGGATATGTTCTTGGGTTATCTGTGAGTATTAGAGATGTTCCATACAGAAAATGCTCATCATCAATTTATCTCTATTATTTCATGATACTTAAATTTTTGCAAGAATTTGGTTTTAATTCTATATCAAATGATTGAATACCTATTTGATCCACTGGGTATTAATATCTTACACCAAAATCACTTGGGGATATGAAGGAGAGAGTTATGGTATTGTATGTTTTGTGGCCCTTGTCAACTTAGTTAATCAGCATATACTCTACACCATTATCACGAGCTCAACTTCAAATAAGGGAAAGAATATCTGCCCCACAGCTACCACATTAGAAAGTATATAAATAAACAAGTTCCTATTTCACAACCGTAACACCTGTACAAGCTTAATAGATATCTATATACGGCAATCTGAGACTGTAAATATGTTTCTTGCAACCAAACAACTGGTAGAGTAGGTGAGGAAGGGGCAGGGTCCGTTTAAGCCTTGCTACCTCAAAGCTTTTCCTACAGTAAGACACTATCCCCGCTCAACAGGATATGGCAGCTAATTGTGAAAAAATAATGCTAACACAAAGTCCTTTTGAAATCTTACATATCATTTACAAAACATACTGTGACTTAAAGACTTGATAAATCATCACATTCGGAGTCCAAAACAAGCCTAAGATTCAAATAAAGTTTCTATATGATGAAGACAAAATGATTTTCTTACAGAATATTAGTCTCTTTCTTAGGAAGCAATTGCAAATACTGTATGCAATGAATTATCATAATTACATACATATACATTGGTTGAAATCCCCCTTGCAAGGAGGGTTGGCCGAGTCATAGCACACCCAATCATGACAAGGTAATATACCTCGATCACTTCTCTTAGCTCCTTGGAGATAAAGGGCTACCATGATTCCTCCCTCCATCACCCTTCTTGGGTCACCCACAAGAAAATTGGGCAATGAGTCAAGTTGCCATATCTAAGCTAATATATATTTATAAAGCTCACAAAGAAAAAATTTAAATATTCATGACTTGAGTAAAATATACAATTAAGGATCAAAGCAATGCATATACAATACTAATAAACTCAGATGAAAAAAAATGTATAGTATTTAAGTCTAGAAGAAAACAAATGAGGCTGAGAATAAGTGCATATTTATCACATATTTAACTTATAAAAATTGTGTTAGCAAGTTACGCTTTATTCATGAGATAAATCACAATTTATCATATAATCTTTGCACTGTACTTAGACAAAAAATACGTAAAAATATAAGGATGTGTGTCTTAAAATGTATTCTTTTCAAAAAATATTTTCATGCATTCAGTACTTTTAAAGACAACCAAAACAAAATTATTTTGCATTATTAAGTATTTGTTAACATATATTGTGACAAAATATATTAAAATTAACTCTTCTGATTCTTATAGTATTCCCTTTTTAATATATTTTGCAAATGATATTCGTTAGGCTCTCATCAATATTTACGTCATCAATAATGACAAAATCCTCTGTCATTAACATGAAATCAAGGATGCTGGAAACTATAAATATTTTCCTTAAAAGGTAATTTACATAACCTACATATATACCCAAAATTTTAAAACCAATTTCTTGAACTTCCTGGTAACCTGCTTAAAATCCTTAATTACAATTGTACAAGTGACCTGCTGAAAATCCTGAATTACAACTGTACAAGTATACCTCCGCTAAAAAATTATAGAAATTAATACATCATTTCATAACCAAATTCTTGTTTTGTGGTGACCTGTGGAATATTACGAGTTACGAGCAAACCTCCCATTAATAATTACTGCTAAATACTGCATTTATATATATATAATGCAGCTAAATTCAAGAGCTAACTGTATGTTACATCTCAGATAGAGTTTGCTAATATGCTATATACAGTATAATGTATTTTCGTAAATTTTACTATTTTTAGTTATCATGTATTTTCATAATTTTTACTATTTTTCAGTAAATATTTGCACTATCAAACAAATATGTCTGATAAACATTTTAATTCGTTTTTCCTGATGTATTCTACAAGTCAATTTAAATAAAGGCTAAAGTTTTACTTACAGAAACATTTAAACATCCGTTAATCTATCGATTAAAAAATCTCAGATGGTATTAACTTTACTGTACCTGGTCAGGTATGGTTAGTAAAACACACACAAGAATGCACATACGGACAAAGCAGTATCCAGCCATTACAGTTACATTCATTACCAAAAGCATAAATACCAACAGAAAAAAAGAAAGAAGAGCACCATAAATACCAACAGAAAAAAGAATGAAGAGAAATGCAAGGATTCCAAAAACAAACATAAAAATTATTTCCAGTGACTGTACTTAAAACTTAGAAGTTATATTAACTATAAAAAAGGCAGTCATATGTAATTATGCATTGCAGTTTGTACTACAATTGTTAGTAACTTACAGAAACTACAATTGTTAGTAACTGTTACTGTTACAGAGAAAAGAAAAAATAATTCTAAGAAGTAAATCACAAGACAGAACTTGATTTAATGATAAAAAAACAAGCAGTGATTTTGCAACTGTATTTAATTAAATGATAATAGATACTAATGAGTCTAATCTCCTGTAAAGTCTCCAAGAACAATAAAAGAAATTTTGTCACTGCATTAATATGACAGAAACTAAAAATGAGTGATTATGATGCCGGCAAATATAAATATTACAAATAATACTTTTTTTAGCACGAGTACCAATTGCAGCCCGCATGTGTGCGTCCCAATGCATATCTCGGGCTCGCATTCAATACACAATATGCCATGCTACTGATATATTACTGCCACTGCATCCTCAGTGAAGCAACATACCACACCACACCTGACACCACTAAGGTAAATCAATCATGCATTTGTGAGGATTGTACAAGACTACGTCATGCATTTTGGCAAGCTTGAGTGATGTAGTAGAGCATATTCTAATTATGGATGCCCCCCACAGTAACGTTAATACAAAGGGTAGTACCTAACAACAAACAAGGCACTTCCGGTTGGTCTAGTTTTCTATATAATTATCTATTCAATCTAATCAATAGCTAAGTAAGTCAATTACAATGACTAACTTGTTTATAACATAGAGTTAAGTATGCAATTACCATAACAATCACTTTAATATGTTGATTTTGGCATCATGTAAATATAAGTATTAATTCACTGTATTATAGCTATGTAAATGGATGTTTTTGTCTATGTATTGTTTTATATGATTAATGCATACTCCAAGCCATAAAGGAAACATTAAGAGCTAAAAATTTCCACCCTCCACAGGAACTCATCAGGCCTATCAGGTGCTTTATTAATGAGGCCCAGTATAGAGTGAAAACCTAAGTACTTAATACATGTATATCCTTAATGCCTCTCAGTCTGGATTAATCTTCATATTACTGTCTTCGTCTCAGGGTAATTACATATTAGTACTGTTTTATATAAATACATCGCAACATATGTAATGCTTTTACATATCATGTCAATTCAATAAGTATTTTACAATCTACGTGTAAATACAATATGTACGTCTTATCTTTATGATTTGCTAATAACCATTCAGACTGCCGGGCAATATTTTATTCCCAGGCATCGACATTACCATTATGGAGAACTAACATTAAAAATATGAACATTTCTCCTAATGGCAATATTATAATTGCTTATTAACCTAATGGAGGTTGTCATTGCTCATCTCAGTAGCATCACAATTATAAAGCACAACTGCCTGGTTAAACTTTTGGTCATCATGATCATAAGGTGCAAATTGCTAACTTAAATAATTTAGTGTCACCCTGATTAATAAGAGACACATTATTACCGAGCAATATGCCTTCTCTGGCGATATCTGAATAACAGTGAATAAAATTTAAGTACTTATCAGTGTGATGCATAAATGAGGGAACAAAAGTCGACAAGCCCATAAATCGAAATTGATTAAACAAATTCAGTCAATTAATTAATGGCAGTGTTTGGAACACTAAAATGCATAAAAGAAAGATTATTTTGAAAGACTTCATAGAAATGTAATGTCAGATATATCCATTGAAGTGTTTCTTTTTTCATGTAATACTGTGATGTGTAAATATCAGTATCATGCATAAAAGAAAAAACAGAAATGTATGTAAAAAGGGGCTATTTAACATTTTAACAATGACATATGTGACATTCAGGTTTGATAATATTTAATACGTTATAATCACACATAAAAGTATATGTCAGTTGAGGAAAATAAAAGGGATGAATGAGATTTATTGTAAGCCTTTGCGATGAAAAATATCTACTACATTACAACCGACTGTATGACTGGTCTGTGATCACATAAACAAATATATATCCTGCAAAGCATATCAGAGATTCCCCAGAGAGGTGGGTAAACAAATAGAGAGATGAATTAGTTGAAGATATACCAATTACTATTTTTTTCTACATTTAATCTTAAGAAATCCCCCTTAAAGACATTTTCATTAAGTCCAATATTCTACCTAAAGCTTTTACAATAGAACTATGGCTTAGCAGTTCTAGTTTCCTGTACATTATAATAATATTAAATTATTCTACTCATTACAAACTGGAGTCTACAGAGATTTTGTGATATATTGGACCAGGACAGCATCCATACGGAGAAATATGAAAAATTATTTTGAAACACATCACAGTCACCACTGAAGAACAGACAAACATGAACAATTGTTACTGTAAAAATTAGGAGCTACATTCACAGTCCTGAGTAGATAAAAGTATTTTAAATTAATTACCATACAATTATGATATGATAATCATCAATCGCATCCATATTCCACTATCTCCTGTGTTCTCCTCAGTTGCAAAATATAGCCCCATATCTTCCATCACCACATCTGTACTCCTCCTCTTTGGCCTACCTCTCTCCCTCCTGCCTGGCAACTCCATCCTCAGTATCCTTCTCCCAACATGCTCCTCATCATACATTCCCAAACCATCTCAGTCTCGCCTCTCTCAGTGTGTTCCCAAAATATCCTATCTGTGCTGTCCCTTTAATATTCTCATTCTTCATCCCAAGCATCTTTGTCACAGAAAAGTTAGCATCTTCGACTCTCCCACCTCCAAATTCAAGTCACATCCAATTTTCATACCAAAATTCCTAGATGGTATATATATATATATATATATATATATATATATATATATATATATATATATATATATATATATATATATATATATATATATATATATATATATATATATATATATATATATATATATATATATATATATATATATATATATATATATATATATATATATATATATATATATATATATATATATATATATATATATATATATATATATATATATATATATATATATATATATAATATATATATATATATATATATATATATATATATATATATATATATATATATATATATATATATATATATATATATATATATATATATATATATATATATATATATATAATATATATATATATATATATATATATATATATATATATATATATATATATATATATATATATATATATATATATATATATATATATATATATATATATATATATATATATAAAAGCTGCAAATGCATCTGGCATCATGAGACGATGCATACATCCAAGGCTAAAAGATATTCCTTACGAAGATCCATAAGATCATTTCTCCCCCACCACCCTACTTGGGTTATCCACTTACCCTGCGGATAACCCAAGTAGGGTGGTGGGGGAGAAGTGTGTCAGCCCATTCTCCAAAAGAAGCTAGGAGGAGTGACTGAGGTATATTAGCTTCTGGTGAATGTGTTTGCTTTGACTCTGCCAACCATTACAAGGGAACATTGGCTACTGTGTATGTTGTTGTTGTTGTTGTATAAGTAAACTTCGTGGCTCAAAGAAAAGCATTAAAAACACTTAAAACTATACAAATGAGTCCAGATATCCTCAAAATCACTACCAAAAGATGCAGTAGTCATGAAATCAATCAGAAGGACGTATCGTTGTCCCTTATGTAACACTGTTAACTGGTTTCATCACTTCCTGTGTAAGTCAAAAATCTCCTATACTAAAAACCCTTATATGAATCTATCTATACTTAGCATAAAAGCATTTCCAAACCTCCTGTATACTTTGGAAGTAAGCTTAGATTACTGTAGTGTATTTACACTTTGCCAAATACAACTTAAATTATTGTAAAAAGTGCTGTACTTTTTATAATGTATAGTATAGTTAGGCAGAGAAATTTTATGAAATCTTTTTTTTCCCTCTATTTTCCAACTGGGTCCATAAAAAAAACATACTATTTAAAGCCAAGTAAGATGAGGGACAACTCTAAATTCATCCAAACAAATAAACACAAGACTAACTCAACAAGATTTAAACTCATATCAGAGAACTGCCAGAACCAGAAAGTACCCAAGCTGATAAAAGATCACTCCCTAAAACAGGCACACACTCACATGCACACACACCTCAAACATTTTCAAAAAATACAAATTCTGTAAACATTATGCAACAATAATTTTGCAAAATCATTAGCCCACATACAGCACTTTCATTACAGATGTTCCATTAACATAAACATAATCACAAATGTAAGCACAAAAGAAAGATATTACACACTGCTAAAGGCTAGTAAGTTTCATTATTATCCTGTAAAAGATCTTGCCAGATCCAATAAGTCACAATCTCTACAAACTCCATTCTTTGAATGATGAATTCTAAAAAAGAACAGATACTCTGGAAAATGTCTTGCTATTTCAAAGTTAATTTGCAGGAGAAACACTGAATGGGATATCTACTATCCCTACTATCATAAATAGTTAAAAACAAGATATTTTGTTGAATAAATTTATTAGGATGGTATTCTTCTAATAATACTATATTTGTACTGATATCCAAGAATATTTCCTTAATGGACATTTCAAAGATGTTAATGCACGTTTTGCTGATGTCGGAACCAACATCAGTGAAATGTCCATTCTGCAAAGATATTTTTTATGTTAGTATAATCTTGTATTACTAAAACCAAGATTGCCATTAATGACATGTGAAGAGTTAAAAGTAGCTAGAATATTTAGAGCAAATATTTAATAGCTATGTCAATAAATTCGGTTTTAACGGCACTTCTGATATCTTATTCAATGACGTGTAATATATTTCTCTATTCATATTACATTACTGCAAGTCAGTACAGCATACTGTGCTAAAGAGTGAATAAAATTTATATGTACTCTGAAGACAACAGAATGTAAACAAAATAAGTAAGCTTCCAGAAAAGAAACAAGAACATAGACGGTGAAAATGATGATATAAAGAGACAACGCTCAGAGTAAATATAAGTTCCTCTGTGTTACAAAATCCTTATGAACTATCATAACAACACGTTCAGATAATTTTCATTTCTATATCTGTCACTAGCTAAATAAAGGTACTGAAATAGTCTAAATATATATTCAAATAGCATATATAGAATTAGAATTTCTTTCCAAGACAAGATGAGTCTGTAAAACCAATGGTATTTCACTGAAGCTAATATTATTATTGGTGTTAATATTCTAGTGGCATACATACAAAATCTGCAATGCCAAATATTAGCTATGGTAATTAAACTAAGGCTCTACAGTAATTCAAATCGCAGAAAAAATTATGCAATTCCACTAAATACATCTTTACTACTACTCTGTAAAACACTTACAAAATAGTCCACAAGGTTTTTTGATAACTAATATAATATATATTTGCTGTATATTTTAATTTTAACATTAACTATCATGTTGTTTTATTGTGGATAAATATAACAAAACTGTAACTTAATGGTGGTTTTCTAGGGACAATCACTTGAATATTAACTGATATTTTGAACCGCTTAGAATACTATATATGAAAAATTAATATACAGCAATATTTATTTCTATTTATTTATATATAAATATCAAATATTTGTAAATTAGAAAAGAAACCCTTAATTGCAAATAGGTAACATCAAATCACAGATCACCTATATATATATATATATATATATATATATATATATATATATATATATATATATATATATATATATATATATATATATATATATATATATATATATATATATATATATATATATATATATATATATATATATATATATATATATATAATATATATATAATATATATAATATATATATAATATATATATAATATATATATAATATATATATAATATATATATATATATATATATATATATATATATATATATATATATATATATATATATATATATATATATATATATATATATATATATATATATATATATATATATACAAACATCGAAAAGTGCAGCAAGTACAGATTCCACGACCCTATAATATGTTTATGAAAAACAGTTTTCATTTGAAAAGAGCATATTAAGTGACTGAAGTAGCTCTTCCTAAGATTTCTCACAGGGCCTTTGGAGGATTGTCAGAAAAACAGTACATTATTTACAATATGGAATGCAGTTGATAAGAAAACATAATATATTCTTCATCAACTCATAAACAAGTCTCGAATTGGATTAAATAATCAAGCCAGAGTTATATAAATGACTTTCATATTAAAAGCATTATAATGCCTGTCACGAAAAATGAAAAATTTTTTATACGTGGAATGAAAAACCAATCAGGTAAACATGCCATTTTTTTCATCAAGTAATAATACAAGTCTCACAATGGTTTAAGTAACCAAGCCAGTGATTATAATAATGACTTTCAAATTAAAAAGCTCATCTTATTGAGTTCATTCTGCTGTCAGCGAGCGTTAATAACGAAATACAAATTCTGTTTTCCATTAAGAGGGTAAGAACTGTGTCGTGATACAGGGAATAACTATATAAACACAATTTAACAGGTCTCTCCTTGTGGAGCTCCACAGGGAATATCTTTTATTATCTGACTTATTAGAGTATTTGTGAAGAGGTCTGTCTCATAGTATTATTTGAGTGCAATTTGCCACATGAATTCGAACTAAGATGAATTTGACTGGTATGGTATAGTTTGACAAGTTGATGTGCCTGGGGATATGTGAAGGAAGAGAGGTACGGGGTCACTACACTAAAATATACTTCTTAAAAAGAAACGTACACCTTTCGAGATCCAGTTAACTTCAATTTTTTATTTATTCACGTACATTACTGATTTTTTAAATCCATCTCTCTTGGTTAAAAAAAATGCAATATCTCCTAACTTTAATAAAAACAATACACATTTCTTTAAATATTGTGCTCGGGTACCTAATTTGACCAGAAAAAATGCAGTTACTTAAAAAATGTGCTCAGATATAAAATTTTACTAGAATCAATATATCACTCTTTAAAAAAAAAGTGTTCAGGTACCATCATTTCAAAAGTAGATACAGTACTCTTTTATGACAAAAATAGTAGCAAGGTGAGCAAAAATTACTGAAAAATTAACGGGACTTGAACTTTCTTAAACAAAAAAGCACATATGTTGCTGTGTTTTGTAATTTTATGTATAGATACTAATCTCCATTCGAATAGATGTGGACATAAACCAACTAGAGCTCTAGAATGAAGGTTGGATGTCCTTCCTAATGCCCTACAATAGGCTCGAACAAGAATTTGTCACTTGTAGGGTCAAAAGCTCTGATCACTGTGCTACTGCAGTCCTCTAGAGAGCACGTACATTATGAACTATTAATTTCTCAAGTAAACAGCATTTTCTATTTTTTACTGGTTGAGGCCAACCTGCATGAATGCGGGCATAAGAGGCCCTTATACAGTACATGCAGTTTTTAGGGGAGTATAATACAACTTACTCCAAGTAAAATATAAATAAGTGATACACATTACAGATAGCGTATCTGTCAATATAAAATAATTTACAATGCCAACCGCAGTTGTTTGCTGTTTTATGCGTTGCTATTAATCCCTAGAGGGTGGACACTGACAGTTTGCAGCTGGCGAATTAAGGTTAAATGCTCTTCCTAACATTCTGCAGTGGGCTCAAACACGGGTTTTTCACCTCCAGATTCAAGCGCACTCGCCACTGCACTACATCTGTCCTCTATGACTTCAAATGTGATACTAAGAGTAAGCTAGTGGTTGAAGGTAAGCACCCTGCTTTGACATATAATAGAAAAAAAATAATGCGATTTGTGATATGTATGGACCAAGCAGACAATTACAACTGCAGCTGTCTCTACTAAAGGTCTAGCCATACCTGTCACGATGGATGTTTGTTTTGGCATCGTCTCACTGTTAATCCTCATTCGATTCAAGTGGCTAAAGACAGGTTGGAGGGGGGAATTAAGGCTGGAAGACTTTCCTTACACCCCACAGTGGGATCAACCACAGCTTTGTCACTTTCCAATTCAAGCGCTCTAACCACTGTGGTACCTAGCCAAAACTAGTGAGGTGATGATAGTGAAGTATGATTTAAATACATTTATCCTCACTAGGAGCGTATCCATTACTAGTATTCACTTTCTCAAGCTTAGGTATCCATGAAATTTATTTCACCCTTTTACTGTATATAAAATTCAAGCTTAGGTTGTGTAGCTTTTCTTAAGGTATATATTATCAAATATTTGAGAAAAAAAAGGAATATTTTACTATTGTCAAACTATGGTCACTGCTACTATTATCTAGTTTATTTATGATAAATAACTGAACAAGCAAATTAGCAGTCAAGTACGCTTCATTATATATCTGATAGCAAATTGACATTATAAGAGCACATGCATAAAAGAATTTCTATAAATTATTTTAATATATGCCCAAAAAAATTTAATAATTTAGTCATCAGTTAAAAACAACTTTACCGCTCAGCGCAATATAAATTTTGTAAAAAAAAAATAAAATAAAAAAAAGCCATATCTGCATTCCTAATCTAGACCATTTTATTTATTCATACAGGGAAAAAAGGTAAGAGAGAGGATTAAAGGATTAATATTTAAATTAAAAGGTGCAAGTTTCTCTAGATAGCTAAAGGATGCAAGTCAAAACTGGCTGTTTCACGCTACCTCTAGGTTAGTCCTCAACCGTTTCTGGAGCTGCAAGATTAAACCCTACTTTCGTCATTTTGTTTACTTTGTTTTTTTTTTATTATCTTATACTTAGGAACAACAGACAAATGTTTTAAAAACTAGCTAAATTACGTCTATTGAACAATCTATTGCAAGTTGGTATATTAGCAAAGCCAGAAGGCAATATATATCAATTATCATACATTATGCTAAGAACTTACTACTCTAGAGACTAAAATTAAGTTGTAATCAAAATTTATTTTGCATAGGATATAACAACGCATTATTAAATGAAAAAGAGATATTTTACTAATCAAAAAAACAATACAATATTCACCCTTCTCTATTCTCTAGATACTAAATTTAAGTTGCAATCAAAATTTATTTTGCATATGATATAAAAATGCATTCTTTCAATAAAAAAAAACAAAAAAACAAAAAAGTTTCCCCTAAGTAAAACTTATTCATGAAAGGTTCCTCATAGAAAAAATCTAAAATCTACAAATCGAAAAAGCAAGACAATGTTCACCATTGATACACTGCGACATTTTACTTATGAAGTATTCAAACAAACACCCCCCCCAAAAAAAAAAGAAAAATATAATTTCCTCTGAATAAGACTCATTCATGAGAAGTTCTCAACTGGAAAAAAAAATTTACAAATCGGAGAAGCAGATTATGCCCAACATTGATAAATTATGACTCTTCGCTTCTGGATTATTTCAAACAAGCCCCAAAAGAAGGAGAACAATATTTCCTATAACTAAAACTTATTCATGACAGGCTTCTCCAGAAAAAAAGTTCATTAATCAAAAGAGAAAGGTGATATTCACCATTAACATATAGCGACTTTTCGCTGCTGAATAATTTCAAACAAACCCCATATCGCAGGGAAAGTAAAACTTCAATTAAGCTATAAAATATCGAGCGACTGCTTCTGAGGAAGAGTACTCGCAATAAAAAGATACTAGGCACAATATTAACACTGTTAACATAAGCCATGACTACCTTTTCTGCTCTGAAGTTATGCGACACTAGATTCTGTCACTGCAAAATAACCATTCTACTTGTGATAACACTTTGTGTGACTGTGATAATAAAAACACATTAACACATAAAAACTCTCCAATGAAAGACCCTTATTCACTATTACTTAAACGCTGATAACCTAATGTAGCTAGATACAGCTTGCATAGATCTAATTTGCATTAATTTTTTACTTTTTTTTTAAAAAACCTCTTCTATTCATCAAACAACACTAACAAACAATATCTATATATCTAGCTTTCCTCATTCTCTCATACTGGTTCTGCATATCATCTACTACACCAACTCATAAAGAATGAACGCACAAACGTTTTATTTCTGCATATCAACGATATAACCTTATAAAACCTTTTTGACCCAGGAAGGCCATATGATAATGATCCATAACATTCAAAAAAGAAGATTGCTTTGTTGCTGGTTGGTGTAGCACACAGTCTCTTATCCTTTTACTTCCAAACCACCAATATTTACATCACCTAACAAATACGTGCTTAGGTAAAGCATATTAGAGTCATATGAATATTAGAGCTTCAAAAGTAATTGATGACATTTCTAATCGTTAGCAGAACTTCATATGCATCTAATGACTTTTTATATAAACATAACATCAAAAGAAGCTAACGAATTTTCTAATAAATAGAGATTCAAAAGTACTGACACCCCTTTTTTAAAGATTAGAAGAACAGCATTAGTAACTTAGGGCTAAGCTTACAAAGTGACTGATGACCTTCTTAATGAATAGTGGAGCTTCAAAAGTAGCCAATGAACTTCTATCAATTAGTAAAGCTGCAAAAGTAACTGATGACCTTCTATCAAATAGTAAAGCTTCAAACGTAATGTTGTTTCCAAGAGTTAGCAGAGCTACAAAAGTAACCGGCGATCTATCTAATGAAAACATTTTTAAATATGATGGTATTCCTAATAAATTGTGGAGTTTCAAAAGTTACTGATGACCTCCCTGATAAATAGTAAGGCTTCAGATTTAACTGAACCTAGTTAATGAATAAGAGTTCTTTAAAAATAACTAATGGCATTTGTAATTAACAGTAGAGCTACGAAAAGACTCACTTTCCCTCTACTGTCACTTTTCACTCTACTGTCACTCCATATATCTACGTTGCACAATAGTGCACTTCAACTTCAAAATTATTCCTTGAAGTTAATTGGGTACGTATGTTCAATCCAGTTTTTTTATACACATTCAAAACTCATCGCTGTGATTCATGATTGTAATATCTTGTACAACAATGAGGATGACACTCATTAAACACTTTGAAAATTTTGGATATTCACGATACGTACAAGACATTACTGCTTTAATTCTCTTTTCAAAGCATTTTCTAACATAGAACACTGTATCAAAATGCTAAATGACCAAAGTAAACGAAATTAGTGTGAAAAATTAAACTCCTCTGGCTACTCTGAATGTAGCCACCAATGACGATATCAACGATCTAGAGCTTAAAATTCCTATGAATAAAATACGACTCTAACTCTTTTATTCATATATCCAGAAAGTATAATGTTCTAAGCCTTCATCTCGTTCAATATAACAGCACATCCATTAGACATGAACATTCTAACTAAGTGTCATTGATACTCCAGAGTTTGCAAACTATAAACTACCTATCACATACTATAAATGTATTATATTGTGATGACGTCTCCTGGCAGCACCACTACTTTATAAGGTTTTACTGCTGACTACTGCTGAGCTTCCTTACACAAATACAGCTCTTAAAGAAGAGAAGGTTTTCTGTTCTGCGAAATCTAAAGAGAATTATCAATGTCCTGCATCTTTAATAAGAAATTAGCCATCTGATGTTAAGATTTTTCAATTATAATCATTATTTTGTTTGATTCTTTATTGAAGGGATGCATACCAAGGGTCAAAGTACTCTCTCTCTTAGACTTGCAACGCTTATAAAACTGACTTTTGATGTGTGAACACAAAGTTATGATGGGTCAGAAATATATCCCGATGTTTACATTATAAGCGTCCTTGTGAGAAAAATCCTACATATTTTTGCTTTTAAACAATCTGAACTTTTCTACATATTTCTCATGTATATAAGTTATATCTTGAAACATCACAAAAAGAGTGTAACTTAAAGTTCAAAGACTGAGATAATCACTTGTATAATCAGATTCTATCAAATAATTTGAATGATTAATAACCAAGGTGACAGCATCTGAGGCAATAAAGTCAATTTTCAAAAAGTGGAAGAGAAAAATCATATCCTATCAAATATTTTAATGCTTACTAACCAAGTTGTACCAAATTCAGCATTAAAGTAAAGTTAATTTTTATTTTTTTTTAAAGTCGATTTGCGATGGTGGAAGAGACAGAATTCCATCAACATCTTTCATGCATGTCAAAGTAGTAGGGTAGCTGGTGAATGGCATTGGATCACTCTCAAGTTCTTCTTCCATTAATCACAGGAAGACGAGAGAACATTTCTGATTATTTTAAATGGTTTTTCGATGTTACTCGAGAACATTGGCATTTCAGTCACACTACTAAATCATAAATTGTCAAGGAGAAATTATATTATTAGGAATAAAAAACACTTACCCCATCAATAATAATCTGTACTGACTATGGTAATACGATTATTACATCATTAAGAAAAACAACAACATGACAATTATAATTAGAGAAAGTGGAGAACTTATGAAAGATAAATTTTCAAAATTCTAAATTTACAACAGCGATAATAAAGAGGTGCTGAAAGATGACATCGAAGGCAAGATTTATCTAGTTAAACCTGATTAAGTAATCTATATTTGAAACAAGTAAAAGGGCTTTCAATTCTCTTATTTTTTTATGATAAATATTAGTCAGTATAATTATAAAAAAAAATAGGAGAGAGACTAGAGGCTGAAAAATCAATCCTATGAAGAACATTATAAGTAGCTCGCAAATGGTGCCCAAAATTTTGGTAAATACCGCTGGTGAGAAAAAAATTAAAGACTCTTTACTATATTCCCCCAAAAAACTACTAGAATTTTTATGCATAATTACAACTGTAGAGTCTGTAATAATCAAATATAATTAGCTGTTAATGCTAAACACTATTTAAAAAATAGGCAAAACTATATCATTGACTGCCCGTTACGTACTTACAACTCTCATTTTGAAAACTCTCACATGAAATCACAACAATTATTTCCTCACCAGATGGTATTACCACATTTTCTAAGTACCCAATGTTAGTGTGAGAAGCCAATAAAGCCAAAACAATCATTCATAAGATATTTAAATAAGTATTGCCAATGAGAAAAAATATCTTCGACTCACGTGAGTGAAATTGGGGACGGAAGCGGTTTTTCTCATGAGAGGTCGACCCGCCGACTGGAGCAACTCCTTCACAGCGACGTTCTGTCGTAATCTATCCAGCATCAAAATAGATTCCACAGATGTTACTCCTTTTGTGTATTTTTCTGAGGGAAACGATGTAAAATGAGGACATTAGTTTGTATCAAAAACCCTTTACCTTTGTGATAACTTCCATAGCAAGCATACACAGTACTCTACATCTTATTGTCGGAATCCAAACCTAGAACTACAGAACACGAATTCTCCAGTTTTTGATATCCATATTCAGTATGATTATGAGCTTTGGAGACAAAATTATAATAATAACAGCTATTTTATATAACAAAAATCAGGAATAGAAGACAAAGACTTAAATTATTACTATGATAAATTACAGCCTTCAGAAGCCTAATTCTTTCAGGTATTCAGAGATACATGTACAACAGCCATTCACATTTCTAAGGCTGAGTCAAAGTAAAATGCCAGACTCTCTGTGAGAGGAAAATACAAAGGAGGGGATTCCCGGTCCCCCTTCACTCCACCTCAGTCACCTTTTACAGCACACAGAGAACACGGAAGAGGTGTTCTCGCCCCCGCTCTCAGAGATACATACCAATATATGTTTCGCCATCTTCTGCATGAGAATCATCAGCGTTCGCGGCCATCTGTGCAAGCGACTCTCGATCTTCCAGCTCCTCACTTGCCTGGAAATTAATTTTTTTTTTCCTTGATAAAATGCAATATTAACTAGGCCGAGATGGTAGACATAAAGGAGGAATTAAATAATAATATTATTCTAAAATGAGTAATATCAAAAAGTGAGTGATATAAATGGCAGAATACAGGTTATCTCACCTTCGGGATGTTTGAGACAACTTCGTACATAATGCCAGTTTCATACAGAGTGTTAATGGTTCCAATAAGAGATTTGACAAATTTACTGGTGAGCGATTGTTTCTTGTAGATATTAACAGCTAGGCGTTTTCTCAGCACCAAGTCCATCGGGGCTGGATGGGACAGTCTTACAACGGCTTTAATTATCAAGTAGACACGTTCGTCACCTGATAAAAAGCAAAATATTACATTAAATAAAACCTGAATACTATCAAATAAACACTTTCGTCAATAAATAAAAAGAAAAAATCAAATTCCTTTAATTATCAAGCAAACACGTTCATCACCTATTAAAAAGCAAAAAATTAAGTCCTTTAATTATCAAATAAACATGATTTCCTCACGTATAAAAGTGTAAAATTATCTTAAATAATAACTGAATATCATTTAAATTCCTTTAATTCTCTTAAATAAACACATTATTCACCTAATAAAATGGAAAAAATTACATTAACTAAATTTTGAATATTATTTAAAGTCCTTTAATTATCAAATAAACACGTTAGTCACCAAAGAGAAAGGAATAAATGTATATGATATACTATTTGATCAAAACATAAGGTAGCAAAATTTATGGAAATTATGACGTGTTTTCAAATCTCCTTTGCAAAATTTATAAATATTTAGTAATAATGAAGATATGTTGTTATACAATTTCAGTTGAATTACATATAAATTAGTTTATGGAAATTAAAGCACATTCCAAATATAATTTGTACAGTCTCTCAAGATATTAACCAACAAAGATTTTCTTATGCATTTTCAGATATCATCTTGTTAAGAAGATACCCCAGAGTGCTCTAGTGCTGTTACAAGGCCAGTCACCAAACCTAAACATTTACATGGTTAATCTACTTTACATGGGGTTATGGGGGTTACTTATTTTAATATAATCTAACTTGTATGTAAATAACGTACTTGGGGTGAGCCTATTAAGGTACATATTGTCATGGATGGAAGAATCCCAAGAGGCCACAGCGCAAACATCCTTTTCATAGCATTTGACAATTGGAAGTTGAAAGAATTTATTGCAGTTCTCTTTGGGTATTATTGCATTGTTCCCGGCGACATTGGATGTTTCTCCAAACCCTTGCGTTGAAAAGTCGTCAGCTGAAAGGAAAAACCCACTTTAAGGACCTATTTCAATGCAGGCGTTATTTTATTCGCATAATTAATTAAAACAGTACAGCATATTATCTAATAAACATTCATATTCCATTCAGGTCTCAAGAGAACATGATCACAATTTCAAACGACTTAACTACGCAAACTATTGTCTAAATAAAGTATCACTTACCATTTAAGTCTAAAAAGAGGACAGGAACATGAGCCTCCATTCCAGGGGGAGGTTCCCAATCTGCTGGGGCACCTGGGATATTTGACCCAGCTGCGGGGACTAACACAGCATTCCTCTCTTCAGTCAGGCTTACCCACTGATCGACAAGGGACTGCTCTCTCTCCATGTCACGCTCATTCTTATCGCCTTTGTTTATGATTTTTTGAATCTGAAATAAAGAAGTTATAGCCCCATTAGTTTTTTTGGTTAGGTTAGCTGGCTTGCTATGTAAATAAGAATATCGCTTGAACACTAGGGTTACACTTCTTCACAAGATCCAAGAGATATTGCAATATTTTCATTTTAGTTGATGCTTTATCAAATTACAACCAGCATGGTAGTAACAACAGAACCCTACAGTAGAGTGAGGCAGCAGGGCTCCAAAATACCCCTCCTCATCTTTTTACTGAATTCAAATTAATGTAACTGCTTGATCAAATATATTCTGAGTAAATTTACAACCACTTCAAAACTCGTCTTTTTAACTACATGCATTAATGTCATAATAAATACTGATGTTTTATAAGAGCTTCTTTTATGGACAGTCAATGGTACTACAAAATAGAACACATCTTACTTGTTGATCAAGATACATTCTTCTACGTTTTAAAGCTTCGCTCCATCTCTCTCGCAATATATTGAGGTCTTCCTCCGTATATGAATCTAACTGTCGTTGGCACTTTAGTCTTCCACAAACAGAACCTATGCTAATATTTGTAATAGCCTGAAAAAAGAAAAGTGCAATTAGAAGGTTCAAAAAAGCTATCAATGTATTCAATAATTACCACATACTGTACATCCAAGGCAGAGTTACGGTGTTCTACAAATAAATAGCAATTTCTATGATCTTCAACCAATAAACCTCATGTATCATAAGCATTCCTAATATGAATGCAGTGATAAATTGGGGGTTGCAGTAGCACAGTGGCTAGAGTGCTCGAATCGGGAAGAAACAACCCCAAGCTCAAGATGACCGTTGAATATTAGGAAGGGTATCCACCCTTAATTACACAGCTACAACTTGTCCATGACCACCCCCATCTGAATGGGGACCAACAGTGGCATAAAATGGCAAATACTTAACTGAAGTCATACATACACAATTTTAAGCAAACAAATAAAAAAGAGCAAAAACTTACTTCACAGATAAGAGGCAAAGTTCCAGAATTTGACACTGGTTTAACCCTGCACACGATACGACGCTGCTGACCTTGACGGAGTTGAAATACGCCACCAGTCAGTACGTCCTTTTGAGGGGATACCTCTACCGACACGTAATCTCCGCATTCTCCCAGTTCCTGAATCTCGACCCACATTTCAATTTTACGAGTTAATTCACTCCATCTTTGCAAAATAGATAAATAAAATTACTGAATATTCTTTCAATATTCTAAAAATTATGATAGGTATAATGATATACATTCCAAAAGAGTATCCACAGTTGAGGGTACTGAGGGCAATTGATAAAATAGTACCCCTTTATGAGTCAGGCAACATATTTGCATGTACAGTTCTCTCTCATCTAACACTGTCAGCTGATTCCACCACTACCTATGCAACAGAAAATTGCTGTTCAAGACCCATATGTAAAATTCTCTATACTTTGCATTTAACCCATTTCCAACCTCCTGTTAATTTCAAATCCTGATTTGATTACTCCACAGAAATTAAACTTTACCTAATATCATTTAAATCTATGTCAAAACAGTACAGTGGTTACTATAATTATTATTAGGCAAAAATTTTCAGAATTCTTAATTTTGTTAATATTTTTCAACAATGTATGATTAAAACAGCACTCTCTAATACCACGTAAGATGTGAGCAAACTGCAATCTTA
Organism: Halocaridina rubra; assembly: GCA_037179515.1. Classification (NCBI taxonomy): domain Eukaryota; kingdom Metazoa; phylum Arthropoda; class Malacostraca; order Decapoda; family Atyidae; genus Halocaridina; species Halocaridina rubra. The sequence goes on along the minus strand of JAXCGZ010020924.1, from coordinate 24,976 downwards.
AATATTTTTTTGAATTTTTAAAGTTAAACAAGTGCCTTTAACACTACGCCATTTGCTTTATCTGTCCACCCTAGTTATAGCCTCGCCATGTATAGAACACATAATAAAGAGCAAAACAGATTTTACCTGTCAGCGAGGGACCGTGCTTTAGCTAATTGTTGGTCGACTTCCCAACCAGGTCGCGACATGCCAAATCCTGCTGACCTGTGTCCCCACACCTCAACAGAAAGAGCACCATCGGCACAATGCTCTAAGAAGTCTTCTGTTACTACCACAATGTAATCTCTTGAGTGTTCAAACTAAAAATGAGAAGAGAAAAAATATTCTTTGCTATTATTCTTTACTAATATGATTAAATTCTTTTAATTAAACAGTAAGACAGCAGTTATCAGAGAATCTAAGTATGATAAGATTTGGGTAGACACAATGAAAATTGATTGTCTATCTATTAACAAAAGCCATGATCCTACTTATAAAGAGGGCAGCTGAGTTAAAGTAAAAACTTAATTCTTTGTGGGATTAAGGTACAGAGGAGGGAGTTCCCACTTCCCTCAGTCTGTCCAATTTAGTCAACTTCTGTGACACTCCAGGGAACACAGAGGAGGGATTCTTGGCCTCTCTCACGAAGGAAAGACTGTTTGTCACTTCTCTTAATGCTAAAGAGAGACATTAGACAATGCATATTTCTACAAATAAAATAAGAGGTAAAAAAAGTTTTTTCAGCAAAGAATATATTCTTTCTGCAAAAGGAACTCTAGTTTTCTATAAGAGGAATACTACTTTTTTCAAGAATAAGACTGCTAGTTTTTTCTTTAAAAGCAATATTATTTCTATCTTTCGAACAGAGCAAAGCTCACTTTATATCTATCAGAAAAGTACTAGAAAAGGGACACTAGTTTGAGGAATATGCTTTCTTTCTAGATAAGGTAAATTTTTTTCTAGCTAAGACATACAAAGACAGACCATTTCTATTACCGCGATAACTATATCTTACAAGTCTATGAATCTAGATGATGGATACTTGCTTTTCCAGTATGATAAAGACTGACTTTTCTCTAGATAAAAAGCATAATTTTTTTCTAGAAAGGAATAACAGGAAAGTACATTCCTGTAACAGTATAAATACTTCGTTAAAAGACATCAAATCTACAAGATGGATACTAGTATTTTCTATAACAGGAATACTGGCTTCATTCAACATAAGTTTAGTTGACTTTAGAAAAGGAATGCCAAGCCAGTCCATTTCTATACCGCATAAACACTACCTTAGATGTCTTTGAATCAAGAAATACTGTACATGTATTTTCACTTAGAAAAATACTGGCTTTTTTCTGAATAAAAAGTCTTGTTTTTCATGGAAAATATTACTAAGACCATCGATTTCTATAAAAGCTTAAATAAATACATATATACATACAATGGCTGCACTCCCTGTTGTAAGGGGGTGGCCGAGTCAAAGCACACACTACCTTAAAAGTCATTGAATCTTTGGACGTGGGGGCTGCGGGAAATTCGTTGTTCACGACAGGAGCAACAACCTCGCTCTCGGTCTGACCCCAGAACTGATACTGACAAAACACAAAATGAGACAGCGAGGGTGGTAAGCCAGCTGCTTGTTTAATGCACACCTGTGAACAATAAGTAAACAAATAAGTGAATAAATAATTAGATTAAATAAGAAAATGCATCAATTAAAACTAAAAGCAAAATGGTATTAAGAAAAGTGGAGTAATTTATTGGCAAAATTTAGAGACATACATTTATCTTATGGACCATTAAAAATTACATAAATTCTCCATTAATAAATAATATTTTACTGTAAAAGAATTTGCCATTAAAACATATAAGATCTGAATAAAACCAAGTAAGTTTATAATAATCAGAAGACTAATACTCTTAATCATGAGTAAACCCAAGCAAGTATCTTAAAAATTAACATATAAGCAATTTTACAAAAATTAGCAAATTAAAAACTTTATGTTTGTAAAATCAAAATCGAGACATTCAAATTCAGTAAAACCATCCATGCCTGCATCCACCCCCATTCGAATGGGGACTTCCTGTGACACATAAGGAAGAGCTTTTAAAAAGGGACTACAAGAATGTTTAAGCATTCCTGCACTTATTCTCTGATCTAATTCTTCTCACAATCCTACACTAATTCTCTGATCTAATTCTTATCACATTACTGAACTAATTCTCTGATCACATTCTTATCTCATTTCTGCACAAATTCTTTGATCTACTTCTTATTAATAACGGTTATAATTCCTTACCCTAATTGTCACAGAAGAGCTCTGCATGTCGTCATCGTCCTTGCTGTGACCAGAATCACCCGACGACTCCGACAACGTGTCTGCAAACCTTTCTTGTGGGAACTGACCAGCGATACGACTTATTTCAACCTGAGTGAAGAAAACAGCAATATTATAGTGAAATAATGCCAGTGTTGCTGTATTGAGCCGCACCATTTTATACAAGTTTTTCTTCCATCTCTTTTTCCTTTCCCACACCAAGTTGCTTCCCCTGGTTTACAGTCATTGACTTTTTCCAGCTGGGGTCGTTGCTTGGCTTATGAAATAATAATAATAATAATAATAATAATAATAATAATAATAATAATAATAATAATAATAATAATAATAATAATATATTTCCTATATATGTGATGCAACATTACAAGACAAATAACAAAATGTGGCAATACCAATAAAAATAATTTTAAATTATGATGGCTTTTGAACATACCTTTATACCACTATATCAAGCAATTTACTATATGAAACAACCAAAATATCAGAGAAGAGATACTCACTTGTAACCTACCAGCCACCTCTCCTTGCTGTGAGATGATTGGAATATGATAATTTAGTCTAACATCATGAAACAAGCAATCGAGGAAGATGTTGGCTACTCCAATCAGGTTGTGGTTTTCTTGGGTCTCGTAGAATGGCTCTGCTTCAGGTCTGAGTGCCAGGGGATTATTGTGTCGTTCATCGTACATTTCTCTCATCACGATTAACTTATGCTCCAGCTTCTCCATTGACCATACCTGCAAAAATTGAATGATGGTGTCTCCAGATAATCAAGATGATGTTAAGGGATATTTCATGCTAGATATACTCACAAGTTTATGCCACTTTGCCTTTATTATTAAACAATATACAGTATAGTATACAATGTAAAAACAACACACCTGGTTCGGTTTTCCTTTCCTCTTGACTAGAATTGCAGGTTCGCTGACAAAAGCCGACTTCTTGCGATTTGGAGACAGATTCTGAGGGGGAATTTGCAAAGTGACACCAAAGATGGTCTGTTTCCCCATTTCGTCAGCGAAAAAGTTCGCCTCCCGCACCAAGGTGTTGGCCTTCATGATGTCTTGCCGGAGCTGAGCCAAACTCCTCCTAAACATGTCCTCTCTGCCAGGGTACAAAAGAGATCTGTGCTCGAACAGGTCCTCCCTGGCACATAACAACAGTCTATTAAACAACATTGAAAAATAGAGCAAATCCATATCATACTGAGTGTGTAATAGAACCAACTGCATCAGTGAAAAATGTGAATAAGACATGCATGCGATGTCTCAATTTGACATGCAACCATACTCATTCAAATGTAAAATGCTTATTTTTCCAAATAAATGTGAAAATGATATATGCTGTACTTGATTCATGAGCATTTTGTATTCAAACATAAAATGCTAATGAAAGTGATAATTTTACCCACATTCTTACTTCATGCGCATTTTATATTTAGATATAACATGCTTATTTCCTCCATATATACGTGAAAATCATAAGCATACTGCTAATTCATGCGCATTCTGTAACTGCATACCATGAAATATATATCTACTGTTCCCAATCCAAGCCTGCATTGGAACTGACAGCATCTTATATCTACGTAAGTATGGCAAATATATTTTGTGTATTCAAGAATTTATGAGGGAACACAGAGGCTAATAACAATATACCAACTGCATTCTGAATAAAAATAATAATGACACTGAATATAAAGAAATATCACGATTAGATATCGCAACATAAAAAGCAAACATTCGCTGCTACACAGTAACTTAACATGCTGGAACTACATACACAAATGAAATTCTGATCAGCATAATCTGTAATAAGCAAAGGAATATTTCCAGGAGAAATATATACGATATGCTATTTTGGGATACGCTTGGGTAAATATGCTGGTTACAGAACAGTTTGTGTGAGTAACTTTTAATAGAAAAAGAGAGACCACAGTAATGTTTAGTAATTAATCACAAAATATCAAGCTTTCGTATTCTACTGTACGCATTTTCATGATACCAGTGTAGTCTTCTGTTATAAAACTTTCCTACTGTCATATCTGTAAACAGTATGAGTGAATCTTTTCAAAAGAAGACTAATAAATCGATCTCATGAAAATGCTTTCAGTAGAGAGCAAAAGCATGATATTGCATCATTAGTCAGCACAAACACAATAGTGTGGGCTTCTTTTTCTAATAATGAAATGGTCACTGGCTACTCTCTGAGGGTAAATTTTATCATCAAGAGCATTGACATTCAAGCACAACATCTAAAGAACATATTTCATGATTATATATTTTTCATTGCCAGTGTAAATTATACTTTGAATACTTCAAATTTTTTATACTGTTTATAAACTAACTCATCATTGAACAGTGCTTTAAATTTATGTAATTCTTCTTCTACAGTAAGGAATACATATATTGGGTATTAAGGAATATTCTCAACAAACTGCAATGCATAATCTTATGTATTCATGATATTGCGAGAGTTCCTTCAGTCACTAAATGTATTAAATAACAAATATTGATGACTTTGAATAAACTTATCTTTACAATAAAGTAAAAAATAAAAAAGCCACAGTAACACACTTGTGAGAGAGCTCAACTCAGGAAGTGATACATCCGAGTTCCCCTCCACCACTGGGCATCAGCATGGGCATCCAGCCTCAATTCCACAGCTTCCACCTGTCTGTGACTGCCCCAATTTGAAAGGGAATTATCTAAAACTTGCAACTTTAACCACTCTCAACAGCGCAATTATATTCTAGGTTCTAAAGCAAGGTAATATAACTCAATCTATTTTTCCACAGTGCAAAAAAGATTATGTATCCATTACTGAAACAATAAGAAAAGGACAGCAAAAAGGTTAGCTTACTTAAAACATCAAAATTTTCAAAATATGCAATGGAAATGTTGGGAAAAGATGTCAAACCATATTGAAAAATCTAGGGTGTGCTGATCAAGTGTCTGAGGTAAGACAGGTGAGAGAAGTTCCCAGAAAAAGGTTAGGACACTTTTTGAGCTTTCAAGGACTTGGAGCAAGTGCATGACAGGGTTGATAGAGGCATTGTGGAGTGCATTGTGATTGATCTGCAACTATTCAAAGGGCTAAATTCATCAGGAACTCCCAGTACTTTAAATAACCAATTAATTCTTAGCTTAGGTAGATTAGGTTAGGTTAGTATAAGTTAGGTTATACTTTAACCAATTGTAACTTAAGCTAACCTAACCTAACAATTAACAAGATTATTTAATGTACTGGCAGTCACTAATCTTTACCTGATCCAGGTTAAACAAATAACATAAAACCTCAAAACAGGTTCCATAAGCAAATGGATACAACAAACTACAAAGCAAGCATATTAAAGAATTAAATGCAGTCAAGCTCACAGATTATGAAAACCACTTTACGAAGGTAAAAGATAATAAGATATGTTTGGAACTGCTTTTTATATGACCAATGTAACACAACAAAAGAAAAATTGCGTTATTAAACTAAACAAAGCACATTATAACAGCAGCTACACTACATTTGAATTTGAATAAAGAAAATTTTAAGACAATACTTTTGGTGCCAAAAAGAAAAACAAGAAGCAGAGAGTGAGCAGATGCTTTCATAGAAACCAAACGTTTATATTTTGACAGGTTCAGAGTAAATAATTTAAGCATGACAAAAAATTGCTTATTCACTTGGCTACATGGTGACGTTAGCCAATTCTAATTAATTTGTATTGTTAAAATATCAACCTCCTCATTTATCAACTAGATTTAGTTGTTTTAGTAATGTGAGGAGAGAATTGGCAGCAAGAATAGATATGAATATTCGGAGATGGTTTGGTCATGTGAAAACGATAGATGATGAAAGACTGCTGAAAAAGGTGATGAATGCGAGAGTTGATGGGAGAAATGCTAGAAGGAGGCCTAGGTTTGGGTGGATGGATGGAGTAAGGAGAGCCCTGAGAAATAGGAGGATGGATGTGAGGGAAGCAAGTGAGCGTGATAGAAATATGAACGAGTGGCGAGCGATTGTGATGCAGCTCTGATAGGTATCTGCTGTTACCACGGGGCTGCATCTTACAGAGGTAGCCCTGTGGTAGGGGCAGTAGGGGAGTTGGCATTATGAAGCAGCACAGGTTGTGGAAGAGCCATGAGGATGGGCTGTGGCACTCCAGCAGTGCCATCTGAACGGTCGCTAGCTCCCTCGTCATTGCCCATAGAGCAAAGTAATCCCCTTATTGTTTCTTTTTTTTTATGTCAGCTACCCCCCAAATTGGGGGAAACAGCCAAGGTAAATGAATGATGAGTAATTTGCTTTTATGTAAAAATGTTATTTCTGACACTGTAGCTTATATGTAAAATATACATAGTTAAATGCAACACAATTAATCCTTATTCCAAAATGAGTGGACAAAGACATATATGGAGATCCATATAAATATGTACTGCTTGATATAACAGTCTTTTTGCTGATACTGAATCTATCATTAGAACTGACAATTTGGGGGCCAAATTGGTAGAATGTGCGACTTTAATTAGTTTGGTCGTCTGTTCAAGACCCCCCAAGATTTGAGGTTAGAAAGGGCATTCACTTAGGGTAACTATACTCAGCTAAAACCAAAGTCCCTCTAAACAAGACAATGTTCTAGCCCTTAAAGGAAAAGGGACTTCATGACGTAAAATCAAATCATCATCATCATCTGTAGCTCATTAATAAAACGCATGAGTCTGTGTCTACCTCCATTTGAATGGGGATTAATCATGGCACATAGAGGGGAAAAGAAAAAAATATCGCTGACAGTTTCATTATACAGATTTCTCCAAGAGTTTTAACTATGCAGAATTGTATATGAATAGTCATCATCATTAAAAATATTAGAAACTGGTAATTTGCTAATTTCTAGATAAAACTGTTATTAATGTGTATTGCTAAATAACCTATCTAATACCTCTAATGCAATTAAAAAATCATTTTTATTGATCTTACACTTAATATAAATAAACTACTGATATAATTTCGACATCAGTACCTCTGTATTGACAGAACACTCCATTTTAAAATGTTATCAACCAATGAAGGACAGCCCAGGTTGGATAGTTTGGGGATATGGTGAAAGAGGCTAGACTGAGAAGGTTTGGGCATGTGCTGAGGTATGTTGGGAGAAGGATACTATGAATGGAGGTCCCGAACAGGAGGGGAAAATGAAGACCAAAGGGGAGGTGTATGAATGTAGTGAGGGAGGACATGAGAGTGTGGTGTGATGGAGGTGTATGCAGGGGATAGAGGAATATGAATAGGCCTGATCCACTGTGGCACCCCCTAACTAAGATATGCCGAGGGACTTGATGATCAATCATATAACACTCTCCCAGGATTGGCCAAAATACCACATTTAAAATGGAGTAAAATTATACTTTTGTTGCAAACTCTTTGCTTGCACCCCAAGCAAAAAAGAGGGTAACGCACCAGATGATACAAAGATAAAAAAAAAAAGTAGTGTGAGCAGAAAAGTCTACCATTCTTGCTTATAATATTTAATAGATAACAAATATTTCTTTACTAACCTCTCTTGAGCCCATTTTTCAATGCGCAACTGTGACGTTGGTGTTGAAGGGGTCATTTTGGACCCTCTTATAGGATCAAATGGCATATAGGGAGCGTATGGCGTCGTTGGGGACAATATATTTCGTAGCTGTTGGAACTGCTTTTCGTATTCTTGACGCTGTTTCTCCAGTGCCACTGCAAATATAGAGACAATATTATTGCAGAAGAAAAAAAAATTATAAAAGTAAATGAGATAAATTTAAGAAAATACTGTTGATCAGGCAACATAATACTGTATTTAGAAATAACATCTTTCCACAACGAAATGCATTATTATAATTATGATAAATTGCACACATGGACAGTATTTTGCACAAACTTCACAATATTTTACACTTACAAACACACATATACATATACACAACTTACTCTGTTTGTCCTCTTCATGCTGTCTTTCCAGGTTCTGTATTGCTGCTTGTATAGGATCATTACTCAATTCTTTCAGCATGAGCTCCTCACGAGCAAAATTGTAGTCGATCGGTTGGGCAGGAGTTTGGGGCTCAGAATTATTTCCACCTGTAAATAATCTTATCAGTAAAGTGTTAAGGTAATCATGCATATTTAAACAATGACTGCAATCCCCCAAGTAAGAAAGGGTGGCTAAGTCAAAGCACACACATTCATACCTGATTCACTCCTATTTGCTCCTTAGCAATAGTGTTGCCACAATCCCCCCAACTATCCTGCTTGGGTCACCTAAAGGGTAAGTGGGCAAGGATCTGCTCCCATGACAATTTTTACATTGTACAGTTAAGTAAACACACTAAAAAGAATTAATTGATATTTCTCTGAGGGGAGCAAAAATACCTCCTCCGTTTTCCCCAGCATGTGGCAAAAGTCGACTACATGAGGCAGAGATAGGGGACTAAAAATCCCCTCCTCTGCATTTTCCTCCTACCAAGAGTCAGGCTTTTGGCTCTGACTAAGCAACTCCCTTATAAGGGGGATTATAACTTTTATTTAAAGATATATGGTTGATACCTACAATGCTAAAGAAAAAGAATATGGCCCTAAAACAATGCTAAATTATGGCAAATTTCCAAATTACAAATATCTTAATATACAGACAATAGCGTTTACATAAATAATATGAATGAAAGACAGGGCTTACCAGAGGCAGTTTTTGGGCAATTCACACGAAAAAAGTAATTGAAACCCCACAATATTCTGTCGCCATGCCTCAGCTGCAACTTTTCTGTAACCTATAGTAGAACGAAAATTAATTACAATACTGTATAAATTTTTAGCTATGTGGTATGAAGGAGAAGGACACAAGGCATAGGGTTATATGGAGACAATTGATTTCCTGTAGTGAATCCTGGTGGTAGAAGTCAGAATATTTGATCTGACTGATATAAACTTGCAATTATATATAATTCAATAATTTATATACAAATAAATATCTATACACTCACTGAAAGCATAATAAAATTTTGGATTATGAAAATGAAAAAGATATACTCTCTTCTAATGCAATGGAATGACTAGGTGAAGCTGCATGGGTGCTCACATTTTGGCGTGACAGTTTTGGTGAGAGTTAAGATTTCAAAATATAAAAACTTAGCACCAGAATATTTGTCCCTAAATGGATTTGGCGCCCAAACACCCGCCACCTAAAGGCAGTACCAAAATGTACTTAACCTCCTCTTCTACATACCTGAGATCCGTTAACACATGTTCTAGCATTTGGATAAGGTTCAAGGTATAGATCCGTATTTTCAATGACCAGAACACTGTGATGAGTTTCTATTCCAACCCCTGAAAGCTGTATATCATTAGGCTCCTGTCCTGCATCAGGTCTGCCCACCAATGTTCGATCCTGGAAACAGACAGTAAAACTAAATGAGCCACAGATACATACTTCTGATATACAAAAATCTGCATTGCATTTCAGTTAGCTATTTTTTTCTAAAAAAATTTGTAAAACCTATATTCAATTCTTTAAAAGTTCCTGATACTTACCCCATTAGTCAACGCTATCAATCTGCATCCCATCTGACGTAACAAGTGCACAATAACTTTTATCATTGTGCACTCCAAGCTGTTTGCATCCACCCCCATTCGAATGAGGATTAATAGTGACACATAAAATGGCAAACAACAAAAACAACTCAGTAGCAAGCAAACAATACATTGTATTAAGAAAGAAAAAATCACCTTTAAATAGTAAACTAGCATTTCGTTGAGAGACGGATCGGCATTCAAGTTGACTAAGTAATATTTATTTTTCTCGACGCTAATGCCCGACGCCTGAACGCTAATTCCCATTTTTTCTAATGCCTGCTGCCTTTCCTGCTGAACGCGTTCTGGAAAACAATTTAGAAAAAACACTTGACTGAAAGACAGGAATCTGTTCCATAACACTGTACAGAAAAATCATATGAATACAGTACTTCTTTACTAAATAATTTGGAACATCTAGAGATGAGAAACCCCATGATAAACCCCAAGAAGCCCATGTAAAGTTAAGTGGCTAAACTTGTAATAATGAATAACATTAGAGAAACCTGGGGTTAATATTTTACAAAATACAGATATTCTTTATAACAATGTGACATAACCCACTGAACCAAAAGAGGTGGCCAACACTGTATAAAAGAATTAAAGTGACCACTTCAAAAACATCCAGACTATTCATGCCATTTCTATTGGTTCTTTGCTGGTAAAAAGGAAAAAATTAGAAAAGATGGAGCTGTTAGCCTATAGTTTCATTATCCCTGTTATTCTATTTCTATGACAGAGAATATAAGGGAGCGAATTTTTCTCTCTTCCACCCTCAAGGGGATATCCCAATGAGGTGCCCTATACAACATGCGAGAATTACAAGGGCAGCATTCTCCTTCCCCTATTACATAAACTACTAAATACTTTAAAAATCACATGAGACAATTATTATTAGATATTACAAGAGACTTATACAAATCACAAGATTTTCTATAAATATACATTTGATTTTTTTATTACCTGTTTTCTTTAGTTTGTTTTCCCATGTTTCTGACAAATTTGTAATAAGTTTTTCACTCTCATGTAGCTTCTCATTGAGACTTTCTTCTTCCTGTAGAGACGCTGGTCCATCTCTGGTCATATGACGAAGGGACTGGAAAGGAGACATGCAGTATAGACTTATATTTTGTTAACTAAGGAATATTTTGTCCCTAAATCACCTCTAATGGCAAAATGTTTAATCTTCTCAACATGATAAAAAACATCTGATGAGGCCTACCTATTTATTTTTTTTTTTCAATTTAAACATGGAAGAGATTACCAGTCCTTCGTTCCTCTGGTTTATTTTTATTTTTTTGTCAGTTCTTGCGACACACATGGAAGGAAATTTGTTATTTCATGTGTCACTATTAATCCCCATTCAAATGGGGGTGGCCACAGACAGGTTGAAGCTAGGAAATTCAAGCTGGATGCCCTTCCTAACATCCCATGACAGGCCCGAAAACAGTTTTGATACTTGACAAGTCAAGTGCTCTATCCACTGTTCTACTTTGGTCCAGTAATAAATATACATCGCTTTGTGCCACAAAGAGTTCCCATATGAATGGGGTGAACACAAACAGCTTGAAGCAGAGGATATTAAGGCTCGAACACAAGCCTGTCACTGCCCAAGTTGAGTGCTCTAGCCACTGCACTGCCACAATCCCCTATGATGCCCATGGAACATGGGTGTGGAATTATTACAACAAAAATCCATTGTTAACAGACACATATGAAAAATAGACTGATGTGAAGTAAGACAAACAGATGGAGGATGGACTAATCAGTACCTCTAGTTGGGTTCTCAGTGTTTCCACTTCCTCTCGCAGTTCTCTAATAATCTTGGCATTGGGATCCTCATTAACCACAGCATGATTAACGATTCTTTTGGCACGATCAGCGTATCGAAGCGTCGATAAAGTTTCTTCGTAATTATCAGCGGCTGGCGACACGGTAGCTACCATGACTGTTCGGCTGTTACCCCCAAGGTTATCCTATCATGGAAGAAAAACAACTAATTTAACAATTATCTCAACAAAACAAATGTTTTTACACCGATACCATAGTTGCAATCCCCCTTGCAAATAAGTGGCCGAGTCAAAGCACACACATTCACCACGGGCTAATATACCTCAATGACGCCTCTTAACTAACTGAGGGTAAAGGAGTGAAACAATTCCCCCTTCCACCCTGCTTGGGTCATCCACAGCATAAGTGGGCAAGGATCCTCTGAAGTGAGATTTTTATTAACAAGATGTCAGTTACTGCTCAAGTGAACAGGGTGGCCACAACTGAAAATAAAGGAAGGATGGATGACTTCATCAGCGAAAGGACAATGGCATATTTGACAAACACTTGACAACTGTGCCCATGTTCTTGTTGTCTCTGGAATATCTCGTCCAGTTATATTTACGGCTCCCTTATATGTATACAGAAGCTCCCCTATTTATGAACAACCGAGTTATGAACATTCACATATACAAACAAACCCCTATGTGTATTTCTATACTGTACTGTATTATTACATTTTTATTGCTGTATTAAAATTCATTAACACTGTATACTTTATGTGTTACTTTCCATTTGAATGGGGGTGGACATAGACAGGTTGGAGCTGGGGTAATAAAGCTGCATGCACTTCCTAACCCTCCAGGGTGTACCAAATGCGGGTTTTTCACTTCCCTTTTCAAGGGAGTATGTAGTTTCAGTTCAAATTTTTTTTTTTTTTTTTTTTTTTTATGGGTGACATCGGGACGGGCCAAAAAAATATAAATATATCCTCACTGGGCCTGGGCACGAAGAAAACATAAGAAAGAAACAGAGATGTTTTGTTTGTTTGTTTGTAAGGGATAATAAGACATGTGTAACGAATACCCAAGAATATTTGGTGTTGATGTAAGCATAGAAAGAGAACCGTAACTGAAGGAAGACTTAACGTCGAACTGTCACGGACGGTTTTATTTAAGTCCACAAGACCCTTCAGTTAGAGTATTGCAATGGGTGGTTGGTGCCATGGGCCAACCTACTACATGGCTCTGGCACTCAAGAAATCTGGTAACTGAGCTCCTCCTCCTTCATGCATACCCAACCAAATCAAACCATCTAAAAAGGATAATTTTCCTATTCCTTTTTAACCATTTTGCATCCAAGAAACCTGTTCCCCCTTTTTCACAGTTAGCTCTAGCCCTAGCTGTCTAAAACGAAAACCTTGCCCAGTCCTGAAGAGCTAATAAGTCTCTGTAAGAGGTTATGCTACCCAATGAACAACATGAAATAAATATGACTTATTTTTTTGCATGAGACATATATATATCTCAAAATTACAAACCCAACAGTTTAACCCCACTTATGTAAAATAACATGTTAAATACTAGAGGATAAGCTCCTCTTTGGAAGAAAGGTTTATATGTAACATACTTTCATAGTCACACTATCATAAAGTATAGAGATACTTCATTATATAATACTATATACATATTATATAGTACATGAATATAAAAACTACTCTCATTTTCAAAGTACCATTAAGTTTACAGGCAATTTATTACATATTAATGACCGGAGTAAGTTTACCTTGAGCAGCCAAGTAAGTACAGAGTCTCTGTAAGGTACAAAATTATCTCCCTTTCCTTTGCCTTTGCCAACGGCCTGATCAGCCAACTTTGATATCACAAGACCTAATGTTGTCAATGACCTGAAACACAAATATATACTTTATAATTACAAGAAAGACCTTGTTAAGAAATATATGAAATTTGTCAATGACCTGAAACACAAATATATACTTCATCACTACAAGAGAGGCCGTGTTAATAAATACAATAAATTTGTCAATGACCTGAAACACAAATTTATTTTATCATAAAAAGAGAGCCCTTGTTCAGAAATATATGGGTCATCCACAGGGTAAGTTGGCAAGGTTCTCCTGCTGTGAGAAAGAAAACTAAGAAAAATTACATATCTTACTTGTTAATATTTGAGCCTTCTTTGAGTCTCTCGCCGACAGCACCTGTTTTGACAGCTCGTTCAGACCCAGCGAGATCAACTAACGACATTTTAGACACCTGAGAAGTAAATAAGAAGTAATAATAATAATAATAATAATAATAATAATAACAATAATAATAATAATAATAATAATAATCATAATAATAATAATAATAATAATAATAATAATAATAATAATAATGATCCAGTTTTACGTCACAGACTCCCTTTTCTATTAAGGGCTAGGACAGTGCCTTCTTTCGAAAGACTTTGCGCTTGGCAGTGTAACTGTTACCCTGAGTGAATGCTCTTTCTAACCTCAGACCGTGGTGGCTTTCGAAACAGCAGTCTGATGAATCAAAGTCGAGCAATCTACCAACCCTGCTACTGTGGCTGTCAACAACAATAACAAAATAATAATAATAATAATAATAATAATAATAATAATAACAGAAATCTAGTAATCGATGTACAACTGCTATAAATCACATTTGATAAGAAAAATGATAGTTACATAGGCATGGGGGGAATAATAATGCCACTTAGGCGTTCCCCTGTATGTCCTGAAAGTCGAATTAATGGGGCAGAGTGAGGGGACTGGGAATCCCCCCTCTTTATAATCTAATCCAACCTAGGTTAAGCTAAGCTAACCTAATTTAAAATGGCTATCTTTAATAGTGTGGTTATTCATATTTAAAGGTTAATTTCTGTCTTTCCTAATTCTTTTAACCTATTTTCCTCCAAAAGACACATCTGTTTTCATTTCAAGGCCTAATCCCACATATCTCTGTCCTCAGTACTTTGACTATTCGTTCAGTCTGTCCTTTTCCTTTGTGTATCATTACCTCATCTCTGCCTTGTCCATAATCTTTTTCTTTTCCTTCGTCTTAATGATTTCTCGTGCACGGGCCCTTATTGATGAGGGCAGTTTTTATGCCTGTCCCAGTGTAAAAAAACAAAAAACAAAACTGAATTATGCATGGGGTTCTGGGGGCTACTAATCTTTACAAGATCTCCTTTTTTTACATATAAGGCAGGCTAAACTATTCAGAGAAAAATTTAGCATTATATATATATATATATATATATATATATATATATATATATATATATATATATATATATATATATATATATATATATATATATATATATGCAGGCTAAACTTTTCAGAGAAAAGCTTATCATTATATATATATATATATATATATATATATATATATATATATATATATATATATATATATATATATATATATATATATATATATATATATATATATATATATATATATATATATATATATATATATATATATATATATATATATATATATATATATATATATATATATATATATATATATATAATGCTAAACTTTTCTCTGAAAAGTTTAGCCTGTATATATATATATATATATATATATATATATATATATATATATATATATATATATATATATATATATATATATATATATATATATATATATATATATATTGCTAAACTTTTCTCTGAAAAGTTTAGCCTGCCTTATATTTAAAAAAGAGATCTTGTAAAGATTAGTAGCCCCCAGAGCCCCATGCATAATTCAATTATTATCATTATTATCATTATTATTATTATTATTTTTTTTTTTTTTTTTTTTTTTTCCACTGGGACAGGCATAAAAACTGCCCTCATCAATAAGGGCCCGTGCACGAGAAAACATTAAGACGAAGGAAAAGAAAAAGATTATGGACAAGGCAGAGATGAGGTAATGATACACAAAGGAAAAGGAGAGACTGAACGAATAGTCAAAGTACTGAGGACAAAGAGATATGTGGGATTAGGCCCTGAAATGAAAACAGATGTGTTTTTTTGGAGGAAAATAGGTTAAAAGAATTAGGAACGACAGAAACTAACTTTTAAATATGAATAACCAGACTATTAAAGATAGCCATTTTAAATTAGGTTAGTTTAGCTTAACCTAGGTTGGATTAAATTACAGTACGTTAGGTTATATTAGGTTAATTTATGTTAAAGAGTACTCCACTGGTTACTTTTCATTACAAGATCAAATAAACTAGCATAGATATCTAACAAGGCTACTACTGTCCTGCAAGATGGATAAAAAAAACCATCCACTCATATGAAGTGTTTTATATATTAAGACACGTACACTCTTCGGTTTAGTTCACATACACACTTACATACATACACAATGGCTGCAATCCTCCATGTAAGGGAGGTGGCCGAATCAAAGAACACACATTCACCAAAAGCTAAAATACCTTTTCATTCCCCCCACCAAACTGCTTGGGTCACCCACAGGGTAAAAGGGTATGGATCTTGAAGTTCACAATAGAACCATATTCAGAAAGCAAAAGTCAGGTTCTTTGCTTTGGTTCATAGACAATAATTCCAGTGTGAAGTGTAATATAAGAGTTGCTGTTTGCAAATTAATATCACTATTAATCCCCATGCAAATAAGGGTGGTCACAGACACGTTGGAGCTGGGGAAATAAGGCTGGATGCAAGGCATCCTTCCTCATGCCCCAAAGCGGGCTCGAACACAGGTTTGACATTCCCCGAGTCAAGCGCTCTAACCACTGCGCCATTGCAATTCACAAGGTTAATAGTGTACCTTTGTACATATAAAGACAAAACAGTACATATATACAGACGTCTCTCTCGTACAGAACACACTATAAGACTATTTCTCTTACCTTTTCACCAGATACTCCTGATGCAAAATCAGTAATTGTTTGGGTCAGCACAACAGTAAAGACCGCATGGGATCTCGACGATTCGCTATTCATATTGGTAGCTGCCACAGTTCTAGCTTTATTACCCTCTTCAATCAGTTGTTCTATTTCCTGGAATAGAACAAGGGAAGACATGAGGGTGTGCAGTGTGATGGAGGAGGATGCAAGGGATAGGGCAAGATGCTAATGTGACTGATTCACTCTAGCGACCCCTGACAGGGGAGACTGAAAGACTTGATGATGATCTCTATACTCTCCCATTCCTTCCGATCAAATATTTCTTTTCCATATAACTAGATCAGAATTAGGAGGCTCAAATCTACTTAACTGTTGGAATCTACGCACATACAAAATAAACTTCCCTACGGGCCCACCAAGACCCGTCTGCCAGTGAGCAGAGTATCGATAACAACCACACTCTTTTCACATACTGTATATGCTAGTCTGTATTTTCTAAATGTCTCCATATTCCACTGAAGCCTGCAAGGTGGCCACAACTGAAAAAAAAAATATCGCCAGAAGGGCTGCATCATACCCTGCTATTCTATACCTTTCCAATGGCTGTTTTGAGACTAGTAAAAAAAAAATTTTATGGAGATTGAAACTGTCAATCTTTCTGTCACTTTTCACACTTAATCTTATGGCTCAAAGAAATACGAGTGAGGTATTCCTTCTCTTCCAAACCAGTTTCAATGAAAAATGATAAGAGGGATAATGGGAATCTAGTAAAGCTAAAAAACCTACTTTTTTCACTAGGTTCTATCACATGACCGATATTAAATCATGCAACTGTTCAACTTACTTGAATGCCAAGTTACGTTATGTTTTGAGATCCAGTTCAATATGAAAATGCGAGATAAAAACAAATAGCAAAAACACATAACAAATTATATTGCAATAGCAGATTTAGTATACAAAAAATAAATTTTTTAACTTATTGGGAGACATTTGAAACTATTCTCTTTATCGAAGTAACTCATGAAAAAATTAAACTTTTTATCTGGAGGAGGGAGATATCACCTTCTTCATGTTCCCCTGCGTGTTGTAACAGTTGACTAAATGGGACAAAGTGTGGGGATTGGAAATCCCCTTCTTGGTATTTTTTTCCCACAAAGAGTCGAGCTTTTTTTTGCTCTGACTCAGCCAACCCCTTATAAGGGAAATTATGGATTTTATACATATAGTAATAATTACTAAGACAGTTTATGGTTACAAACAACAAAATGTTTCGACCTAATGATAAGAATTTAAATAGCTTTGTTTGCCATTTCATGTTACTTTTAATCCCCATTCGAATGGGTGTGGACACAGGCTGAACCTGGGAAATCTAAACAGCATTATATAAAAAACCTAACAAACAAAATACTTTGTTTTAAATAAAGGAACATAAATTACTTTGAAATAGTGATTAAGAATCGAACACTTTTATTAAGTAATTTAAAAGTAGTAATATAAAAAAGTACAAATATAAAAAAAAAAATCTTGGCATTCGCAGTCGTACCCTTATGAGCTCGTATTATATAATCCATATATGTGACTTCCACAACAAAGTTCTTAATGAAGTGGATTATAATAATAAAAAAAAACAAGAATTAAACATAGTGAGTGTTTGCTATTAATTTGTTTATTTAATTTTGGCATTAAACAAATGGTACTTTTGAATATTCAGCTAATTTAATTTTTGTTTTTATTTTTCACAATGAAACAATTCCACTCACTGGAATTTTTCGGTTAAACAAGAATTTCAACTCTCTTCCTCACACAATTAATATATTTTCAAAGAAGAAAATGTTAGCATTTGTCATTTCGCTATTTGCACGCTTGTGAGGGTATGTATGAATGCAAGGATATGTAAGCACATGTATATGTAAGCATGTGCATATGTATGTAAGTGTATGCATAGCATAATTTTTTAAGAGTTCTACTATTCATAAATTTCTTTTGTTTAAACCCTTCATTCATATATACACATATACTATGGCCGCAATCCGGCTTATAAGGGAATGGCCGAGTCAAAGTACACACATTCACCAGAACCGAATATACCTTGATCACTCCTCTTAGCTAAGAGCTAAAGAGCCAATCATGGTATATATAAATAACAACAAAGTAACACATATTTTTAAGCATTAGTGAGAACAATATGAAGATTTGCACAAATTCTGAGGTCTTCACATATCGCAGCACAGGAAAGGTATCACTCTGAACATTAGCACAGACATATTGCAACAGAAAATAAAGATAATTTCAGAGGCCTTACATAAAATGTCACCTGCTACAGTATACTGATGCTAACCACATGGCAAGTATTATTACAAACAATAACTTCTATAATGATTTATATTATCAGAAGAGGCTTTAAAACCAAGTATCAACACTGGCTATGAGATTGATAATGAAATAATTCATCATCATATAAGAGCCAGTATCAATATTAGTCAAATCATTCATAACGCAAAAAGTTATCAATAGATATCATATCATAGGGACAAACGGAAAAAAAACTGTAAGGGGCTCTCTTATGTTTATAATGATACGATAACTTGCAAACGAATATGCCCTCCTTACCTCGTACGATGACACGGCTAGCTGGGAGAGCCCATCGACGTACGGTCCTAAAATATTATGCTCGCGTACTTTAAGCGTCTGCCTTGAGCCCTTAGGATCTAATAGATCATGCACCTGAAAAATCAATCAGAATTACAGTCAATAAGGGCTAGTAACTCTAAAACACACCATATGTAAATAATACTGACTACCTAGAAGACATTAAGCAAAAGATCATATATCCATAATGCCAGCAAAATGACCGGCCAGATCTGAAAACCCCCGCACAAGAGATACTGAGTAAAAGACCATATACTTAGCTTGTAACAGGAATAATTAATATGCTTTGTAAAAAAAGTAACAAATCAGCAAAAACTATGTATTTTAGCTGAAGAAGGCAACAAGACATTTTAAAAGTATCATTAAATGGAATATTGAAGTATTTCTTAACAGGAGTAATTAGGTGCCACTTAGGTGGCATATTTAGGTACCTCACCATTGTATGATTTAGGTATCTATTACTTAGAATATTCGGGTACCTCTTAAGTGGTATATTTACGTACCTTTTATCTGGATTATTTAGGTACTTCTTTGGTGGCATAACTAGGTACATCAGAAGTGAACGATTTAGGTATCCATTAATTGGAATATTTAGGTACCTTTAAGTGGTATATTCAGGTACCTCTTATCTGGATTATTTAGGTGCATCTTCGATGGCATATTTTGGTACCTCTCAAATGAAGGATTTGGGTACCTATTAATTGGAATATTTTGGTACCTCTTAAGTGGAATACTTAGGTACCTCAA